>VNJU01009529.1:0-48845 GCA_008042675.1 Drosophila seguyi | reverse complement strand
CGTTGGGCATTGGCATTGGCTTTGGCTTTGGCTTAGGGTTTGGGTTTGGGTTTGGGTTCAAGTCTCCTCTGGCAAATGTAATTGGTACTCTCGTTGGTTGGCCTCTCCTTGATGTACAGCAAGAAAATTGTATTTATTTGGGATTAATTTGAATATTTAATTATTATTTTAATTATAAAGAGTGTATCCATTATAGGGATTTATAAGGAATGAAAATATCAATCGCCAAAGTATCGCACTTAATAAAAATATGACACAAAATATCAATTTCTCGCTCATATGTACATCACAACCTTAAAATAGAGGTTTCTATTGACTATCACAACAAAGTACTGAAAAAAAAGTAAATTTAAAATATATATTAATAAAATGGTTATTTAAATCATGAAATGAGTTAATATATGCAATGACTTTATATTCCAAAATCGATTTCTAATCGATAAATAATATTATTAAATACTTCTGTATTTCAAACTGCACGCTATAAAAACATTAGGACTATAATAACCGGATAATTCTCTAGCTTAACAGTAATTCCCAAAAAAAAATATCCCATCATATTTAATGCCAATCACTTTAATTTTTTTCCATGTGCATCTGGCCGTTCCAATAATTTCACAAAAGCTGCCACAATTTCAATTAAATTTCCGTTATCACACGGACACACACTGCCGCACATCCCGGGTGGCAGAGCCTGGCGCTTAGTCAAACGATTGTTCGGCTGTGATAGCACCTACAACTCATTGCTCTAATTAGAATTATTCTAATGAAATTAAACTGCACAAATTGCATTTGCAAACACATAGCAAGGGGACGCGGCGAGGGCGAGGGAGATGGTCAGCGAATTAATTATAGAAATTGCCATATGCCCGACCATATGCACGCTGCAAATTGGAACTTTGTCATAATTTGCTTTAGATCCGCACAATCAACTGATTAACGTAATGAGTTTCTGCCTCTGACCGAACAATTTCATTCCATTGCATTCTCAGCTAATTTGATTAAATTAGGCACGGATACGGATGCCACTGCTACTGCCACTGACACAGCCACAGCCACAGCGGCTGTAACAGCATCTGCATGCCGGCCCATGCAATGTCATCACATGTCCAGCTCCCAACTCCATACATGGCTGGGTCCTGGTGTGCTGGTCCAGGTATTGCCTTCGGTTCTGGGCCTGCTCATATCAAATGCTTAATGGCAACGGCCCATGTCAATTCGTGGCATATTAAACAGGAAAATTGGCATTGGCAATTGCAACAGATATTAGTTACCTCGCTGGCACAGAACGGGAGGAGCGCATAGTCCTAGACTGTGTAGGTAGGCCTACGATAGGAGCAGAGTTGGCCAACAAGCTGCAAGCAGGCTCAGTAGATGCCACAGTGGATGCAAGTGATGGTTAGGAAGTAAATAAAATAAGTTTAACTTTAAAAAAATTAGTGTTTTTAATAAATAACGACTAAACGAATTATATTTTATATTTGAGTTTGTAACTAAAAGAATTCTAAAACATAGAAGAGCGTTTTGTAAAACTAAGATCTTTGAGACTAGCTATGTATATTAAGAAATAATAACACAAGAAAATAACTTGGTTAATAGACCAATTGGTGTAAACGCATTTTCCTATCTTGTAATTTAATGTATTCACTATTATTCATTATTCATTACAGCTCAGTTAAAGCTTAAAAATTAGTTAATTAAGTATTATTTCCTTTGGATGCTGTGGTCTTAGAACCCCACCACATTCCGTGTTCCACTGTCCATGGCCGGCGCTATCAGGGAGTGCGATCAATTTGTCGCTTGATTGTGTGCGTTTTGCATGGCACATGCAATGAGCTTTGCCTTTTTAGCCCGGCTCCAAGCCAAAGTTTTGGCCAAACTCCTGCAGTAGGTCCTCAAGATGGAGACGGAGCAGGAGATGAGTGGAGGAGGCGAAGACTCTGGGGTTAACTGGCCCCTGGGTTAGTTGTTGACAAGCCAGGCAGTGGCCATATTTGTGTATTATTGTTAAACAAACGCACAAAACACGGCGAACCTAAAGAAGAGCCTGGCAAATATGACAAAGGCACATAAATTCGGTAGCCCAGCGACTGCCAGGAGATTCTATAAACGCAAAAGAACAACAAAAAGCAAAAAAAAATCCAAAGAGCTCATGCAACATGTTGCTGTTGCCCGTCTGTCTGGCCAAGATGCGGTGAAAATTTGTGTCGTCATCCCGGCCGAAAGTGTCAAATTTCACGCAACATGATGCGCTAAATGTGGCCAGCAACTGTGCTGCAGCAGCCGCTGCTGCCAACCGACCAACTCCTTGGCCAGACCCAGCTCCAGCCCCAGCCCCAATCCCTTCCACACAGTTGCATGTTTATTGTAAATATTATGAAATGTTGATACCTGCGATTGCTGTTGCTCTTGCTCTGGCTGTTGCCTGTGTTCGGCTGCCTGTTCGCTGTGCCTTCTGCCAGTTAGCCGACTGCGCGCTTCTGCCAGGCACAATTTATTGATGCTGTGCGATAAATGCGCTTTGAGCATGGCCAAGAAGCTGGCCAAGAACACGGAGGCATAAATTTCAGTTTCCCGGAATTATGCCACAACGAATTATTGTTGCCGACATAATTTCGCGTGTAATTACCAGAGGCGAAGGTGATAAGCCGGCCACACTTCTGCCTAATTGCGATCGGCGAAAGTTATCCGTTTTTGGTCAAGCTTTCATCGTCATTAGGGGGCAACAACATCATCGAGTGCTGCTCCTGACAGGCGATAAGTGGTTCGATCTGGTCACGGTCTCTACTCACCAGTGAAACAATGGCAGCACATAGTTCCCGCTCCATCTTTGTTGATTTTTTTTATTTTTTACCCCGGACAACATTAACCTGTTAACCCAAACTGACGGCAAAACGGCGACGGGCCCCAAAGTCCCCGAGCGAAGTCCCGAGCTCGGCCCGGTGTCGCCTACTTTTGGGATCTCGGATCGCCGGATCGCCGGATCGCCGGATGCCTTGCTGGATGCAGTGCATGAATAATGCGCGCCCACAGCTCAATAAATTTTCACTCTTTTCGCCACAGCCCCAACCGCAGTTCGCAGTCCAACAGTCCGCAGTCCGCAGAGTTCCAGTCTTAGTCCCAGGCAAGAATCCAAAAAAAAATTCACACATCTTGTGCAAGTCAACCTCTCTGGGACTCCCTCTATCTAAAAGTAACTCTGTGCACTCAAAAAAAATTAGGCCCCAAGCACAAAATATTATTCTAACAATTTTAGTGAATAACTAAAGCTTAAGATTTATACAAAAATATTGATTTGCTAAACTTTATTTAATCTTTAAGTCATTGAAATTTAGCTTCTATTCCATTGATCAAATTATTGTTATATATTTAATTAAAAGTTATTGCTCAATTCTCCAAGTTTCCCCTTAGACTGGACTTGGACTGGTCACAGTGCCCGGCACTCGATGCCACAGCAGGGAGGAGCTGCTCCATGCCCCAGCTGGGATGATTCATATGCTCGTCGCAGCAAAATTCTCTAAAGAAAAAAAAGACAAAAATAATAGGGAGCCAGAGGAGGATGGCAGGAAAAATTGTTACGAGAACCATTTAAAGGAATTCTCTCGAGTTAGAACTGAGAGACACGATCAGGGGACAGGAATCTGGAATCAGGGACCATGGCCATGGCCAAAAACAAAACAAAAAAACTAAAAGAAAGATACAGCCAAGCGAGTCATTGCATTGGGGCATTAACAGACCTTAGCAGACTGCTTGGGGTCTGCCACAACCACCTCCAGCCCCCAAGCCTCCTCCTGATCCTCCAGATTCGCCTCCTGATCTCCCCGCCGCTCCGATGCAGTTGCATTTTGCGATTCCATTTCCTCTTCGCATGATTTCTCGCTGAGCTCGGTGTGCGCGCCCACAATTGTCGAGAGATTAGAGATGCTGTAATTCCATGGCTTGCGATGCCGATTGGCCTGGCTAACTCCTCGTTCCCTCGGGTTGGGGGCAAATACAACACCAACAGCAACAAATGCAACATCTGCCGCAGCAACAACTGCAACAGCAACTCCAACAACGCCAACACCAGCCACCACGACGACTGCGATGATGATGATGATGCGGTTGATTTGGGCTTATCACGTTCACGGGAGACTTCCAGACGCTCCACAGGTTTACACGAGTCTCGGAGTTTGCGATATCTGGAATAGACCACTCTTAATATTCAGGGAATCTTAGCCTGAACACCTAACTTTTAATATTACAATGTCTAAAGTTAGCTCAGTAAGTCATAAATTACAACTAAGTTTAACTTTAGTAACCAGATCCCAAGCTATATTATTGAATAATCAGATCATCTCATAATTCTTTACCACAACCGAGGCAACTCAATAAATAAAATACTCTTGTGTGGTTTCTCAGTAGATGTCCAAACTAATTTCAATAATGGTTTTATGAGATTACCGAAATCCAATCTCTCAGCTGTCCATCAAGAAAATATTTATCGTAATTAGCATAATGATATGCAAAGTGCCCGAAAAAGACGAGCAAAAGAAACATGAATATTTCGAATCTTTTTATAGAAACTAGTTTTAGCTTTCAAGTTTGTCAAGTAGACCTACGAATCTAACGGTCCTGTGGCGCAATGGATAACGCGTCTGACTACGGATCAGAAGATTCCAGGTTCGACTCCTGGCAGGATCGAAGATGTTTCTTTTTTATAGTATTAAATAGATACATCCAAGTATTATATTTTTATCTATATTTTAAACAAATTATATTTAAAACATTATTTTAAAAATTTGTATCTTTAATTAAAATTTATTTAATTCGGAGGTTACCAAACTGCCAGATATCCAAGGGTCCTGTGGCGCAATGGATAACGCGTCTGACTACGGATCAGAAGATTCCAGGTTCGACTCCTGGCAGGATCGAAGATGTTTCTTTTTTAAGTATTACATAGATATATCCGAGTATTATACTTGTGTCTATTTTGAACAAATTATATTTGAAACAATGTTTTTTAGCTTTAATTTGTGGCTTAAATTAAAATTAATTTAATTCACAGATTACCAAACCACTTAATATCAAAGGGTCCTGTGGCGCAATGGATAACGCGTCTGACTACGGATCAGAAGATTCCAGGTTCGACTCCTGGCAGGATCGAAGAGAATAATTTTTTTTTAATTCGAAATTTGCCCATCTAAAACATTAATTTTTATATCTGCTTGTTTTATTTATTTATTTTGCTTACACAAATAATATATGGGTATTTAACATATGAATATATATAAACTATAATTAGAGGGCTTACCGAATCACATAGTTTTCATCGGTCCTGTGGCGCAATGGATAACGCGTCTGACTACGGATCAGAAGATTCCAGGTTCGACTCCTGGCAGGATCGAAGTAATACATTGTTTTTACTTATATAATTTTTTTATTTGTATGTTAAAAATGAACATGATTCAAGATGAATATATATTTTAATTTAATAAAATTTTGTTTATGTACACAATATACATTAATAAATATTACATATTATTTTTGCTAAGCTAGACATCACTAATTTTCTAGGTCAATGATCAAGTTAAACCGTGCTTCGCTCATTAAATATATATTTTTATTGGCTGAAATGTCGTTTTCATTGTTAATAAAGCAACTACAATAAATTTAATAGTCAGTGGAAATTTACTCGTGTCAGAACCAGGCTATTTATAGCTCAACGCGCATTAAATATTCTCACGCTGATTACCCGTGCTATCAAGTTGGACTTTTGACACGTTGAGATCATCCGCCTCCGTGGCGCAATCGGTTAGCGCGTTCGGCTGTTAACCGAAAGGTTGGTGGTTCGAGTCCACCCGGGGGCGATTATAACTTTTTTCTTTTACAACTCTTTTTAATATAGGTTTTAATTCTATTATAAATATTCGAACGATAATAATTAAATCTGGTTAATTTGTAATTAACCTAGGGATTCATTCTTTTAAATCTACTTCACCGTGTAAACTGAAAAGTGCTCAATGCTGAAGATCTGAGGCTTTGGTGGTGTCTCAGTGTCTGCGTTTGCGTCTGCATCTGCGTCTAACAATGGCCACCACTGCAGCGGGCCTAAGCCCGGTCTGAGACTGAGACTGACGCTGTGCCTCAGTCGGGGCTTAGTTACTTAGTTAGTGCTCCAACTGGGGGATCTCTGCGCTATTCTCCACCACCACCACACGCCCAACTGCATCTATGTATCCCCCTGGTGCATTGCATAAGAGGAATATTTGTGCAATTTGATTTCGCAGAATTGCGAATTCGCTGGAATGAATTCCCCCCCACCAACTCCGGCCATCCCTTTTGGATGGCGGCTTATGCGCATTATGATTATGATGATACCTTTTGCCGCTCTTTGTTTGCTTGTGCCGTTCGGCTGTTGTTACTCGTGTTGTTTTCGCCTTGTTTGCTGGTTTGTTAGCCGCTCGCCGCGATTATGCTTGAAATTCTATGCAGTTTCGCAGTCGCAGTCAGGCCCCCCGAAGTCATGATCTGGGGGCAACCGAGGGAAATTCTGTGGAAAAGCATTTTCTCCTCTACTCGCGGGCAGGCGAGATCAACATGGTCCGATTGTGTTTGCAATCATTACAAACGGCCACGACCAAGAAAGCGGATCAGTTTTGATTGGTCGCTGCGCAGTTCGAGCAATTTGTTTAGGTTTTATATTCACTCTATATATTTATACCACGTCTCCCTACTCTGTCTAGTCTTTAATTAAAAAAGTGTAAAAGAGACAGTGGCCAACATTTAAAATTACATTATTACGAGGGAATTTGGGACATACAGAGAGATACGAGGAAGGGGAGTTTCATTTTTACACCCTGGTAAATACAGCAGTTATAAAAAAAGGTTCCTAAAATATATGTATTTAAATATACAGGGTGGATTGTAAAACTGGAAAGAACTGAATAACTTAGTGTCCCATATTACAGGTTTTTTCCTCAAACTAAATTTTTTGTTTTTAGTTTTTTAAAATAATTACTTAGAGTATCATACATATATTCCATAAAAATGTTAAACTTGGTTAAATTTGTTATTTTTTAACTTCCCTGCAAATATCCAAATTATGGAAGTAGGACTGTATTTCCCTGTAATTTAAATGCAGTTGTAGGACATTCAAGGTCTCTCTGCACCCACCTAACCATCCTTCATGCAACCCATTGCAGGCGACACTTTTTGTGTGTGTGTGTGTAAGAGGAAACACGCCCCTAAAAATAAAAACGAAATGAAATGGAAAACGTGGAGAGGCCAAAAGCGAGAATTGACCAGAGAACTGGACCCCGGGCAAGCTGCTAGGAAAATGAGCGGCTTATCTAAATCTTCATAGTTGGCTAAGTTCCCCTCCTCCCATCCCATTTTTCCTCCCCCTCGCGGCTCTCAGTTCCTTTTCGTTCGGTTTTAATTGCAGCCGAACGTGAGCGAAATGTAACCAAAAAATGCAATTGTGGTAGCAACCGGGACTGCAACGTTTCTTTCTCAGCTCTCTAGTTTTTTTTTTTTTGTATTTTTTGTTTTTGGTCATTCCTTTGGCTAGTTAATCGCGCGCATTCGTGCAGCATTCTTTTTGTCCAGCAGGGGCTTCCCCGCCAAAGGCCATCCCTAATGAGGAAGGTCCCCTTATTTTTCGGGTCCACTCTGGCATTTGTCATCGAAACATGTAATTATGCCACTTTGCGTCAAGTTACGAGGCCAACCATTTACAATACTTCCTTCTAACGGGTCCGAAAAAAACAGGAGACTCTCAAAAAACAGGCTAAAAAGACCTTGAGCCCATTAAGAATTTGTTTACCAGCTTGCTGCTGCATTCCAATGGTTTGTTTCATAGTTTAAATATTTAATTAGGAAAGGTAATATGTAAAATAGAATGACAGTCTGAAAAATTATGCGGTTATAGAATCTATTTATATATATTTTCACTTAGTTATTAAGATAATACATTTTTTATATGCTTCGAATATTATATGTGTTAGGAAGAAACATACATTAATTTTCGCTTAATTCCCTGTGATTTAGACCAAAGTAAAGGCCTTTTCTTCCTTGTTAGCTCCTGGCACAATATCTCCAAAGCATATCCCCCTGACACTTATAACTATTAATAACCAGTATTAGCATGTTACTTAATCACACCTCCCATCTGGAAATACATGTAATTCACGTGTGAGGCATCTCTCCCAGAGATCCCAGCAACATTGCACCACTTGGCAACATGTTGCCGGCCAAATGGCACTGCATAATTGTCGCCTTACGTGCAACTCGGGCATTTGAGTATTTTCAGGCTGTTTTTTATGGGTTTCAGCACTTCGCCACCCAAAAAGCTGTCATTCGCCAAGCAAAAACACACTCACACACACACTACGCGCACATGTCAATTAAGTGGGCGAGTGAACCCGAACCCCAGCCCAGGTCCCAAGTAAGTGACATGCGAGAGCTGAGCTGCAGCAAAGATCTGCCAAGAGAGCCGGAATGACAATGGCCTCAATTAGGCCGGTAATAAGCCATAAAACCAGTGAGTACCCCATCCCATACCCTCCGCTTTGAGCCTCACGCGATGGCCGTCATTACTCTGCAAAAGGCTAAAATCATAAAATCCGTGTATAACTTTACAGTTTTGCAAGTTTATGGCCGTATTCTGGATCTCTTGGTCAGGCCAACTCAATTACACAGCTGAATGGCTGGAAGAAAAAATAAATGGAAATCCAATTGCCCAAAGCTCAAAAGTCCAACAGCATAAATCCAATAAAAAAGTATAAACAACAAAATCCTTCGAATTGACGGCAAGTCCAGGCGAGTGTCCAGCTTTCGGTTTCAGCGATAAACAAACATAAAAAGTAAACGTCATTCGCATGGCTTCTTCACAGTTCAATTCTTATTTATACAGCAACAGCAAGGCAAGCAAAGCTATGGCAGAAGCTATAGATATAGCCAGCACCCCCGACATTCCCCTGGCAAAGGGTTACAGTGGAACTTCTTAAGCTGGAATATTTTTTTCCCAAAGTTTCCTTCAAGAACTGGGACTTGAAATATGTACTTAAAGTACTTAAAAAAATGTAAGATAGATAATAAATACATTAACCATTAAATTAAGTTGAAATCTAGTATAATACATATAAATAAATTATTATGCCACATTTTTATAACATAAATCATGCTTAGGATATGTTTTTAATTATTTCAGGAGCTTCAATGCCATTTAAAAATTAAATTACATATAATTAATACACATTTATTTTTAATGATTGTTGTATATATTTGTTATATTTCTCTTAATTTGTACACTCAACTATAACCTTTAAAAATTTCCAAAAACATGTGAATAACTTACATTTTCTTAATAACCATTCTAAATAAATGCCACAGAATTTCGACTGTATTTGCTATGCATTCCTGCGCCTGGACAAAATTGTATTTTATTGCCAAGGATTAGACGGCAACCCTTTCGTCCTCGCTGCTGCTACTGCTACTGGCCGCAGCGGGTCACTACTGATAAAGGCCAGAGCACAGCGGTCAGGTCAAGTGGAAGGGTTCGACTTAGAGCTAACCCGACGGAAAGGAAAGCAATTTATTTACACGTGCCACGGTTCCTGCCCGAGGATTCCTGCGGCTTAGCCCCCATATTTGCACTGATTTGATGCGATATTTTATGGCAGCCAATAAAGTTTGACAACGCAAAGAATCAATTTCGTTTGTTTATGACTAAGCCGGGGTTTAAGCCACAATGAAGTGGGTTTCATGTAGATCCATCGACAAATGTAAGCCAAGTCCAGCTATCGCATGGCAAGCACTCATCTCTGTGGCTAATTAATGTCAACAATTAAAAGCCCATTTAGATGGCAATCGACTTGCTGAATAATTGTGCAATATTTGCATTCAAAAATCCATTGCGAATTTATTGAAGAGCACACACATCTATGTAGGCTCTAGCTCTCTCAGTCATTATTTGTTATTGATTCTGTAGGCCACAGCCCATATCTGGTGGTAGCACGCACCCAAAAAGATACAAATAAACATGGAAAACCCACCCGGGATAATGAAATCGAAAGCGAAACGAAAGCGGATCAATTGCCCAAAAGATCAATTGCCAATTGACAAAGCGATCGCTCAGCCGAGATCAGATTAGATCAATTCATACCACTTCAGTTCAGTCGGATTGCATTCGCATATATCCGGCCATCGAGGCGTTAAATCTGTGTACGAGTTTCAAATCCGACAATACCTATACACTGGGAGAAGATTTGAGTTTGAGTTGGAGTCGGTTTTATATATTATTATGGTATAAAATTACTTATAGATTTTAAATACCTAAAATAAGTAGAACAGAATAGAAGATTTCTATATTTGTCTATTGAAAAATCAATCAAAAATCTATTTAAATCGATATTTTTTCATCTCTATGACAAAACTTTTACTAAGCTAAGATTGTCAGAATAACTGTTTTATTATCTTCTTAATTCCAAAAATATCTCTAAACATAATCAAATATTTTTATTCTAAATTAAATTATAAACCTTTAAACCTTATGATTTTTTTCTGAGTGTATTTAGGTTGCGGTTTCTGCCACTCAAGCGCAAAACGAGAAATTCATTAATCCGCCTAGGATTGTGGACTTTTCAGCTCCTATTTATTTTTTTGTGGTTCCTCGGTTTTTCAGTTTCCGAGGGTTTGTATTTTAGGCTTGCCTTTCGGCTTAGTCCCATTGTGGGTTTAATTCAATTACCCCCATGTCCAAAAAGGTTCCCATTCCCATTCCCAATGCTTATTCTCACATTTGAGGCCTTGCACCTTGCACTTTCGGTTTCTGGGTTTAATGTTTCCTGCGTTGTCCCAGTTTTTGGCGGTTCGATTTCGGTGTATTTCTACGTTTGGTGTTTTGGGGAACACAAATACTCGGCACGCGCTGCATTTTTACTGCTTCATCCTGGCCGCAGGTTGTCCAGGCAGGTGCAATTCCCTTCAAGACGAATTCGATGGCCCTAAGAAATGTGTAATTCATGTTTCCGCCGACGTCGAACATCTCGAATAGGTAGGGGAGCCTGCAGGGTGCATTTAGGGAAGATTTTAATTGTGTGTTTAGTACTATTATCCTGTCGGGAATAAATTGTATTCGTAAAAGAGAGGATATTTATGCTAGTTTTTCGGGAAAATAAATAGTATATAAAGTGTAATACAAATTTGTATTTGTAATTATACATAATGAGCTACAAGCCAGAAGGATGTAACTCTACAAGCCAGAAGTATATTAACTTATATACCTCTTTTAGTAATAATTTAAAAGCCAGAAATTTTGTAAATAAAATCTTTATTAAAATGTAAAATTATTCAACAAAATTTGACCTACAAAATCTCTTCCATTCTTTTATGAAAAGGATTAACTATCCCAAATCCCTTCCAATTATGATATGGATGCCATAACTCCATGGGGATACTCCTTAGGCGGGAGCGGAGGTGCTGAGCCAGCCCTAGACTTGGCCAGAAAGTCGGCCGCTGATTGGCCAAAAGGCGGAGCCAGAGCCACAAGACCGAAAGCGAGTTGTGCGCATAAATTATGGCATTAAGCTAGCGTCTGGGATTGGTGCATCTGGGAAGTGGCGGCAGGCGATTCCGGATTCCGATTCCAGTTGCACCAGCGGAGTGGCCTCCGCAGCCTCCACACGCAAGGCGAAACGAACCGAGGCGAGGCCAAGCAGGTTTTTTCTCCATCCTGTTTGAGGCCTTTTTGGCTTAGGCCTTTGGGCCACGAAACTGCTGTTTCCAGCCAGCGCTCAAATTAGTTGGTCCAAAGTCAAAGGCTGAATCCGACTGCGAATCCGAATCCGAGAGATCGAAGCAAAGGCCTGACATGTTTATTACGAAACGCCGAGGAGACATAAATCGGAGGAGCCTTTCGTCAGTGCAAATTCAATTAAAGTTGACATTTTCCACTGAACTTAATGCAGATTGCCAATTGCCAATTGCAAATTGCCGGCCCATGACAAACATCAGGCGTCAATCAGCCGGCAGCAGGATATTTATGGGCAAATGCATTATTTATCTAGCTGCTGGCTCCTTCCCGGCTACCTCTAGCTAGCTGACTGGCTGAAATTTATTATATTTTATAGTGTAACAAATGGTTGAGACCAGCCGACCACCCGATCGCTCCTCGTACGTGAGTCCCAAGGAGGTTTCGCCTGGCCAAAACTGCAATCGAAGAGCCAGAGTTTGGCGGAGTTTGCTGAGGGCATTCAACTCTTTCAGCTCTGCATCGAAAACGGCGATAACGAAAGCAATTTGTTAACCGCCAGGCCAGCCAAGGGAAAGGAAATCCCACCAAAGTATGTGAAAATATTAACAACATTTTGGAACAAGCCAAAAGATAACTGCCAGGCAGCGAAAACTGGTTGCTCTGTCTTTATAGAAAGAAATGAGAGAGATAACTTTGCTTTGGTTTATAGAAAAGGGATCTCTAAATTGAACATTTATTTTAATTATAATAATACAAAATAGCTATGATGATTTGGAGAGTTAAAAAGTAATCATAAGTGTGTAGAATTCGTTGATGAAAGCTCTTAAATCATCAAGGAATTTTCCCTATTTATTAATATAATTTATGTTGTATTAATTTGTAAACAGTTTTCTGTATTTTTCTGTAGGAAGCAAAGCCTTTCTATATATTTTTCTATAAATTACAATTAAAATTGGTTACAGCTATTTAAAAATATTATATAATTCTTTATTTAGCCATAACTATATTTCCTTTACTTTCCATCCAAAAAATAACTCATAATAATTCCATAATACCCCAAAAAAATGGTTAGGGCATGGAGAATGTAAAATGCTGAAAACATTAAAGTAGCCTAAAGCAGCTTGATTAATTTTATGAGCGATCAGCCGTTAAGTTCAGCGCACATGAAATTCGCGATACTAATCTAGCATTAAGCATACGCCCCGTTAACGTTAACGTGCGCTTACTTATAAGTTATAACCCTACCCCAAATAAGCCGTGGCCAAAGCCGCAGCCATTCCCAAAAGGTAAATACTCATTAGTGAAATTTCTTATCAATATTTCGTTTTTTTATATATACATTTTTTTATATATATTTGCCGCTCTTAAAGCTGGCGGCGTTTGCGAGTTGATCTTGATGCAATTAATAAATGGCGTTGGCCATGCATTTTATGGCCCTGGATATCCGGAAGCGGACAATAAAGGGTTCGAAATCGGGATCGCGGCCAGATCGCGATTATGAGCACAAGTTAACCCCAAACAAAACCGCATCCGAATCGATCTCAGACCACCAGCGCTCCGGGGGCAATTGCCAATTGCATTCATCAACATGACAGCTACTCGTCCGAGTCGAAATCGAAGTCGGAGTCGAAGTCCTCGTCTCCCTTAGCTCCTGCTCCTCTGTGTGTGCTGCTGGTAAATTGACAGCCGCCGCTGCTCAATTTGAATGCAAACCACAAAATTGGATAATTTCCCAGTGACAATCCAGCAGCGGGTCCTGTCCTGTCCCTGTACCCATCCCAGCCATTCCCTGATATATGCGCCCAGCGAAAAGTTTCCCAGGAGCGGGACACTTGCCGCCGGTGACCCCACAGAGTGCTCCACTCCATCCACGGCGATCCGAATACAAAAGACAATGGGCGAAGGCTCTGGCTCTGGCTCTGGCTGTGGGCTCTCGGCTCTCGGGTCTCGTATGCAAAATAAATTTCACTTCCGAAACTGAATCTCAATCCGGGGGCCGAATGCGAATGCCAATGCGGAGAGTCCTGCTTCCAGCCGGTTGTTTCATGGCTTGTTTTACATATGTCCGCACCTAAGCAGAAGACACAAGACCACGACGGCGGATGGAGGAGCTCACCCACAGCCATATTAAGCACAGGAAGAAAACCTTAAATATATAACAGGTAAATTTGTGGTTCCTTCCTTTTTTAATTGAAACAAAAAATTTAAAACCAAAGCTAAAACCTTTAATAATTTATTTATATTTTCTATATCATATATCATTTAGAAATAATATTAATTTCCCATCAATTTCTCACTGTGCAGCATCATCCTCAAACCCTCTCTGGGGGACACTCGACAATGGGCCAAATGGCCGCCTGGAAAAGGCAAAATTCAGGCTACTCGTAAATCCACATCGATTGCTTCGCCTGAAATCCATACTGAATTGATTGCATTTGGAGCAGGACCCATCGAGCGGGGCTACGTGGAGGTGAGGGTGGTGGTCCCTGCTCAAAATGTTGCAATTAATTTTTGCACAATGCTCTTTGTGCTATTTAGTTCTCGATTTTGCAGCATTATGGCAGCCCGACTCTCCGGTTGCCTCGCTTAATTGCCCCCGAAAAAGATCGCTGACAAAGAGTTGAAAGCAAAACCAAAAAAAAAAAAACCTTAAGAAAACCCCAACCCAAACAGTAGCTCTCCAGAGGACACAAAAAAATATATATTTAAGCAGAGGACACAGAGGATGGTTCCTCCTTTTGGGTTCTTGAGTTTATTTTGTGGCTGCTTTTTGGGGCCTTTGATTTGCATATATTTTGGTTTTAATTAGTTAACAAGCTGCTTTCGTTTGTTGCGATTGCATGTTGAACCACGACGCATATCGTAGATGCTGCAGGTATCCCCCTCAGCTGGCTCCTCCTGGCCAGGGCATTGCATGCATAAGGAGCGGAGCACTCCGGCACAACAGCAACAGCTTCAGCTACAGCAACGTATAAAATCAAACACGATTTTTAGCAGTTTTCAATTCCCGGAAATCTTGTACGATATGTAGCACCATACAACTGTGGATTGTGCTGATTGTTGCTGCTACGGCTGCCGTTTGGGGCAGCCTCTGCGCTATCCTCGGCCCCAAAGAGCTGGCTCGGAGAGCTCGCGCCCGATACGATTCCGATTCCGATTCGCCAGTATCGTGCAAATGTTTCATTATTTAACTGATTTTAGTTGGCCAGCCAGCGACAACAGCTGGGCCAACGCAAAGGAAGGAAGGTGAAACGCTATGGAAGTGTATCCCCAACTATGTGATACCCAAAGCTTTGAATACAAAATATATGGATTTCTTTGGTTAACAGAAAACTATAAAATAAATATATTCAGTCTAATAATTCGTGTGTTTTCATAATCTAAATTAAATAGCCAGAATTCCTGTGCCTTAAATAAAATAAATCCTATTTTAATAGGGTTCCCAATATGCAATATAATAATATTGACAAAGTGTATTATCCTGTAAAGCACGCTTCTGCAAACCCTATATACCCACCACTATACCATCCATAAGAACTTGGTCCAACTTCAAGTTCAGGAATACCAACAAAAATTCCAAGATGTTGTCATCAATTAAGCTGCCTCGTATGCAAGTGGAGAGCTGTTCACACCTGAGAGAACTTTATTAGGCCGGGCCGAGCCGGGTTGCGGTCGAAAATGAATGCGTAAATTATGGTCTAGGTACGAAAGCAAATGGCGCTGGCCAATAAAATGCCAGATAAATCAAGTCGAAGGTGAAAATCAGCAGTTGGCGAGCGGAGTTTAGCGAATTCAGCAGAAATGAGCAGACGCAGAGACTTATTTGCATTCGCCCTGTTGTCAGCCAAGTTGTCGTCGTCGCCGTCGTCGTCGTCCCGCTCCTCCTCCACCTTCAACTTGGCATCCTGCTACTGACAGTCTCCTGGAAAATAAAGCAAAATAAGAGTCAAACATGAAAACTGTTGCCCACGAGTCTGGCGAGTACGCGGTAGAGCATCCAGACCAGACAGCCTTTTGTTTCCATCTTGTTAAGGCCTGAACTTTATGCCAGCTTCAGAGCTCTGGAGCTCTGGAGCTCCGGAGTAACTAGTCGTTGTCGTTCCCCTCCTTGTCCCAGCTCTTTTGGGGGTTATTGTTTCTGGCCAGGGGTCTCTGATGGCACAGTTCCAGGAACTTTTCAGGTGGCACAGCATGTTCGGGCCAGACACACTTTTGGTGGCCTCGTGCAAAAGGCATTGTGGGGGCCTTCAATTAAAATATATTTAAGAACAATTTGGTTAGAAAAGGATGCAGGAGGAGATCGCTGCATAAGCAGGAAAGAACCAGTTCTGTGCCTTGGTTTTGCTATTGTTAATTTGTTAATATAAATGAGTTATATTAAATATTTCATCTTAAGCCTATCACTTCAACTTCGCCCCTATGTCTGCTAGAACTCTCAGAAAAAACACAAGATTATCATCTACAAATGAATAAATTATATTTAATACATAATAAATAAATTAAGTTTTTCTGCGTATATTTATGTTCAACACCCCGCCTAGTTATTTTTTTGTTAATGCGATTTGCTCATTCTTTTCACCATTTTTTGTTTTTTGCTTTTTTTGCATTCGTTGACGGCTTTTCATCAAAGGAGTCACGCTGAGGGCAACGGTGGCGCATACAAATGAATGAATCTGGCTCGATGAAGTCTGCGAAAATATATAAAAAACAGCTACAAAAATTTTAATGTTGTTTGGGCATGTTTTATATGTCATTATATAATCAGCACAAGTCGCACAAATCGCTGAAAATTAAGCAGAAAGAACTAAGCTTCGTCCGCCGCCTCTTTACTTTTATTTTACACAAAAATACAGTGTGGCGCATGAGGAGAAACCATTTGGTTTTGACTTAGAGTTTACCTACTAAAAAAATTAATATAAAATACAAAAAGAATCTGTAAATACATTTCTAACCTTCTAAACATTATTCGATGCACATTCAATTTTATAAACGAACTGTGTTAATTGTAAACACTATAATACCTACGTTCTATTCATTATTCATCCAATTTTAATTTCGCTTTAGACTAATTATAAATAATAATTAATTACTTTAAGAGACTGGCAATAAGATTAAATATCGTTGACAGTCTGTCATTAGATAAAATCTGTTTGCATTGAAGGCCAATCAACGAATCAGAAAAATAAATAATTAAACTGGAAATCGACGCAAATCGGTTTTCTTGCTTTACACTTACCTTTGGTGTTTTGTTTTAAGGCTATGAACCGCACTGTTGGCTTGTCTTTACGCTTTTATACGACATCTAAGCAGGGGCATATGCGTAATGTTCGTAAATGTTTTCAGCTTGTTTGAAGTTTGTTTATAGTTTTTGTATGAAAATTTACGAGCACGTCGTCGTTAGCCGCATTTTTTTTTTTTGTTCAGTCTTCTTTTTTCGTTTTTGGAGATTCGCCTCGAGTTATGGCCGAATGTTTGGCTTGTGGCAAATGGCCGCGAAGAGAGATGCTTATCGCGGGCACTGTTAATACCCCGCATTTAAAAGTGTAATTAACGCAATTTGAAATAAGAGGCGAGCACAAGAAAAACAAAAAAACAAAAGACTCAGGCAACAAACTCGCCGTGTGTGGGGGAAGAGCAGGTTGAGGATGAGGACTTGGATTTGGCTACGGAAAGGAAGCAGGAAGCCCGGACATGGGGCATGAGAGTATTTGATCGTGGCTGCTGACTCACACTCTCCCCCAGACGGCTCGTGCTTGACACGTATTCCTGGAAGGCAGAGAAGACACCCCCGCACCCTCCAAGTGCAGGTACTATCCTCTCCAGTAGCAATGCCTTGATTCTGCACACAGAATTCCTAATTAGCCAAGGGTCCAGTGCGGCGGCTACTACGCTTCCCGATTTATGCGTTCTTAGGGCTGTCTGCATCTATCAATTGTGTTAACCTGCTCCGTCTGCATTTGGGTGGCCGCCGGCCAGGCACTTGGCCTGACTCTATAAATTACATTCGAACAAGTGTTTGGAATATTTGATGCTCGCGTTCGCCGGGCTCGCACTTAGACGTAATTTATGAGATGCACTCTGAGTTTTGTAATGTTTTTATAATTTGTCTTTATTGGTTTTTCATTTATTATTTTTCGTTTTCTCGCTGTTTTGTTTGTATGCCTGGCTCGTTTTCCATTTGTTTTTTTTCCCTTTGGTTATTGTAGTTTATAATTTGCATTGCTGTTTCATATTATAAATTATCATAATTAACTAGGTGAATGTTAATGAGTTGACGCGAAGCGGCGTGACAAGGCTTAAGGATCTCAATTGTGGCGTTTTAGTTTTGGGAGAACAACTCAACAATCTCTTTAGCGTATTTTACAATCAATCTTGGTATTTTTTTTTAAACTATGGCTTTCGCTGCTTAATTGATTTTACATTCATATAGTTGTATATAATATATATTTATAGTTTAAAACGTTTTAATAGCTTTTCTGTTTTCTTTTCGCGTTTTCAGTTTTCGCTAAGCAAAAATTCCAATTAAAAAATAAATAATTTGCAATAAAGCATGCTTGTAAGCGAATTGTAAATTATATATTGTATACAAAAATGATACAAATAATATTTATATATATATAATAATCACACCAATCAACACTAAAAATAAGACTAACTAAACGTGGACACGGCAACTGATTTGTAGAGGCATAAGCGAAAGACTTCCATTGGAGATACTTGGTCGAACATCGGCGTAGAATATTAACGTACTAAATACACGCGCTCTTGTCTGTTGGGTTGGGTGTGTGTGAGTGTGTGTTGTGGGTGTGTGTGTGGTAGTGGGGACATAGATTAACTAACAAAACTTACAACGTACACAGAATTCTTTTAAGCATCTTCCCTTTGTGAGTCTACAAATTCGAGACAATCGAGCACCCAAACTCTGCACTGCGAAATTACACATAAGCATACAAACAGACATACGTACAAACAGATCATCATCAAGGCATATAGTTATTTCTCGCTGTGTTTTCTAGTTGTCTTTCTCAGTTTCCCTTTTTGCACTTAGAAACATTCTCTCAACCGATCTACCCCAAATAGTTGGCTTATTGCTGGCTTTGCTCATTGTTCATCACTCTGCAAATTATTATTAGTATATATGTGTGTATATATATAGTTGTTCTGTGTGAGATACAGTGCCTAAGTGTGTGTGTGTTGTGTGTGGGTGTGTGTGTGTAGAGGGTAGGGAGGTTGTGTATTCGTTATCTAACGACTTTGGCTTTTCGAATGTTGAATTAACCACTGCAGCGTTATGTCAATGTTGTCCTTCTCCTTACACGAAATACTATAACAGCAGATTTCACGGTCCTGTATGCTCGAAAGATTCCTAGAAAAAATTTTCATCAAGCCATTATTTAGGATTCAAATCTTGCAGTTAAGAACACTCACATGCGTTCGATGAGCCCGGTTTCATCGAGGGCGCCTGGAAGATCACGTTTGTTGCCCAAAACGAGCACTGGAATGCCGGCGAGCTGCGGCTTGTCCAACAGCGAGTGCAGCTCGTTCCTTGAGGCTTCCAATTTGTCCAGATCGGCTGCATCCACCATGTAGCTAAAAAGATATCATATAAACAATTAATTGGTCTCCCATTGTTGCCTCATTTATATATAAAGGCTTACACAATCGCATTAACACCGCGACAATAGCGCTCCCACATGGAGCGGAATCGGGGCTGGCCGCCAATATCCCACACCTTGATCGTCACATTGCCCCTGGTGATTTTGCGCATGTTGAAGCCAACTGTGGGTATCATGTCCTCAGCAAATTGGCCAGACTGGAAAGGTAAAAAATAGAGATTAATATGGAAAGAGTTGGGAAACTTAAATAAACCAGTTTTGAGGTTTTAATTTGAAACGCTCTTTTCATGAAATTAAATTTTTTAAGACGTATTAAGTTCAGCCTAAAAGTATGCAGCGAAGAACGACCTGTCCTGTATGTAAAATTTTTGTAAAATTTGTCTTAAATGGGATCTTTATTAAATATTTGAAAAAAAATGGATATTTTAATAGCAAAACGAAAGGAAGCTTTTGGCAAGCCAAAGTTGAAATTGGATCAGGTAACCGAACTTAAAGTCGATAAGAACTAAGCCTAAAATGCATATATCTCAATTCGAAAAGCTAATTTAATTTAACTGAACAAGTTGCTAACCTAAACGCAAAGAAATATACCAGTAACTCTTATTTTTATGAAAATTACAATCAAGGAATCTAAGGGGAAGAACCACTTTTAGCATAAAAACTAGTTAAAGACTAAAATGGATACCTAAAATCTTGATCTACAAGCTCAGAGAAACACTCCTTAAGCAATTATTTTACTAGAAGCTAAGAATAGTTCAAAACTAATTAAATATCAATCTCTTTGGAAAGGAAGTAACCCCGAACAAATCTAATGTTAGTTCATAATGAAAACCAGCCACAGCAATCTTTAAATCCAAAACAAATAGCGGATTCCGCAGAGTTTGTCCGTCTAACAAAAGAAGTGCAGTGATAAGCTGGGGAAATTCCCAAATGCAGATCACTTGAACAAACAAATTTCCTTGCTTAATCCCCTTGCATGTGGGCACATTTAAATTCAATTCGGATTTGTGGCAGGCGGCAGCTCACATGACTCATAAAGTCAGGCGGCGGCTGACAGACTGACTCCTCCTCCAGCTACTTCTGCTCCTCCGTCACTATTAACCGCAGCATTAGACTCCGATTTCTGAGCTGGATCGCGACATTATCAGCATGCAGAAATGTGTAACAAAGGGAGGAGGAGACTCTTGTGTTCGGGGGGATTCACAGGGGTCGTTTTGCTGATAATGGCGTCATTGTTCGGAACATGCGTGGTTTTATTATTGATTGCCCAGCCGCAGGAACAGTAAACTTTGCCACTAAAACAAAAACGGTTAGCACAGCGTTAATTATTGATGCAGTGAAAGAAAACAGATAAGAAACTAACAAAGGAATGTCCGAAACAACAAGGTGTTTCCTAGCAGCTCCCCACCAAAACAATGGCCATACCATGCCGCCTTTGTCAGCTAAGGTTTAGTATTACTTTTTACCGACATTTAGTCATATTCCCCCGGCTTTCTCTCACCCCACCTCCGCCTCGACGCCCTGCCCCTAGCAAAACCACCCTCTCACCCATACACTTGTAGCAAAATTCGCACGCACACACACACCCACGGACAAGTACTCACTGCAATAACATTGACGAACGTCGTTTTGCCCGAAAACTGCAGCCCCACCAGCGTCAGCTCCATCTCCTCTTTCCAGAAGATGCTCTTGAACCAGTCGAGGATTCTATTGATGAGGGCCAACATCCTGGGGTATGGGCTTCGTTTAATTCGCGAAAAAAAACGTTTCAAACGAGCGATAAATGGCGTTGCCGTGAAAAAACAACTGATTAGTGTGCCCGTAAAAGACTGTCATAAAATTACCATAAGATGACAGAGAAAAGCGGCACCACTGCAGCTGGTCACACTTGCAATTATAGGTAAGCAATCAAACTACTTAAATGAATCTTTCAAAATAAAATTATTTTATGAAAGTAAATAATCAGTGCTTGTGGGCTGAATGGAGACTTTAATATCGAAACAATAGCTGTTTTCGGTCACACTTTTATAATTTTCGTTGTGACTGGCAGCCGTGAAGAGGTGAAAAAACATCGATGCTCAAAAAGATCGATGTTTTCGATGATATTGGCGGAAAATATCGATGAAAAATAGATGTTTTAAAAAAGAAGAACAATAGAAACAATTGCTCCACACTTTTCCATATTATTTTCATTTCAAAGATTTGGCATAGTTATTTTTCTTATTATTGAAGGATGTGAAAAAAACGCAAAAAAATCAATCTATAATTTTATTTTAAAAAATTAATTATTTTTCATTTTTAAATTTAATTGCAAACACGATCAATTTGTTTTTTATTTCGAAGACTTTAAATTTCCCCGAATATGTCAGACTCAAGAATACCATATTCCTCTAGACATCTTTGCGTCCACTTGTTAATTTTGTCCACTTGCTCAGGGCTTAACTCATCCTTGTAAGAACCAATTATTCCACGACGCATGAAACTAAACAGAAAATAATTTGTACATATATAAGGGTTATAAAAAATTACCGAAACTTACTTAAAATCATCTTTGGTTTCATGGACAGTCTTTAAGAAGTTAGTGTGGTTACCAAACTTGCTCTCTGCAAGAAAGAAAAATTAATTAAGAAAACTAAAAATCACTTTTAAAGATCTCCTGTGACCTTTCATATTCTTAAACTCTAAGTGGTTTAAGAGTTTCTTCATTTCACAATCACTGAAGTCTTTGCAGCCCAAGAACCGTGATAAATTCTTTACCACATTCTCAAGATCTCGAATCATTTCCTCGTAGGTAACAAAAAATATATTCTTTTTAAACCGCATTTTATAAAAGTCAACAACATGTGCCCAATACGGATTGAATATAATCTTATCAGCAATAAAGTCATCAACAAACTGGTCCAGACTGGCACCTTTCAAAATACGGAGGCCGTCTAAAAAGTGAAATGTAGATATTATAACATCCTTCGGATTTCGAGCCACGTAAATAGTTTTTCGTCCTTGAGTCCAGACTTGTCTTGGCAGAAATTGTGCAGGCAAATGTGATTTGATCAGTCGAGGATTAGTTTGAGTTTTATCGCAAGCATCGATTGAATCCACTTTGATGCCTTCGATAATTGCGGAGCGCCTAGGAATATTAAAAAAAATATCAGGAATACCAATCCATTATTCCTATGTCAGCTGTATAATTTGGTAAAACTATAACTCACTCTATATAAGGAGTCCGAACCATGCCGTATTCCTCTAGAGCTGTTTCATAGTCCAGTTGATTTAACAAAAGCCAAGCCAACTCCTGCAACCAAGTCGAACCGCACTTCATAACGGAAACCAAGAAGACATCGTTGTCACGGGTCTTGAAATCATAGATCCGCTTTGCATAGTCTTCGGTATAAAGTTCGGTGAGTGTACACCATCGATCTGTCCAATCCTTTTCCGCCAGGACTGTAGTTCCAGTAAGATTAGGGTACTCAATTCGCTTAAATTTGTACATGATTTGTACGCACGGTGTCTTCAAATGAGACTAATGGTTGAATAGTTTTAAATGAAGCTTTTATAGAAGTGTAGAAAAGAGAATAATAAAGATAAAATATTTTGCCAAATAAACGCTCGAAGAAAGCTTAATTATAAACACATAAAGTCTGCAAGGCCATGTCTAGATAATTCTTGTTGTCTATAAAGGTATGTACTGATTAGACTCCTGCATGAACGTACTCATTTCAGTACCTAGCTTAAGCAGTTTAAGTAAAGAAAGAAAGCTAACTTCGCCATGCCGAAGTTTAAGTACCCGTTTCGTTCGCTTTCTCGAGTACTGACATAAGATAAATGTTGCCAGCGAAATATTTTGCGAGTGTTGCTATCAACAAAGCCAAACAGCTGTGATTTTGTTTTTAAAATAAATGAATTGGTATATATATTCCTGTGGTCGCAAATGTGCGTAGTGAATATTTTTATTGAAGTGCACACCAGCCAGCAATTCGAACAATGTCTTCCAATTCGTTTTCAAATCTGAAAATAAATAAATATTAATTTAATAAGAAACACCTATATAGTAGTATACGGCTATCTAAAAACTTTCATTTAGATAGCTTCAAAACTGAGGGACTAGTTTGTGTAGAAACGGACGTATGGACATGTCTAGATCGACTTGGTTGTTGATGCTGATCAAGAATATATATCCTTTATAGGGTAAAAAATGTCTCCGAGCGTTGCAAACTTCTGACTAAAATTATAATACCCTGCAAGAATATATATAAGTTAAATATCGATATTTTCGCAGATTATGTTCGGTCACACTTTTAAGACTTTCGCTGTGACTGGCAGCCCTGGAAGAAGAAGAAAATAAACAAAATGGTAAGTGTGCCGAATTTTTGCTAAATTATATTGAAAATGTCTAACATTTGTGCAATTTCAGGCTCGAAATGCGGAAAAAGCAATGTAAGTAGCTAAGCACCCTACGAAATATTAACATTCAAGTACTAATTTGCTGAATTTCGCTAGGACAACTTTGGCACGTTGGCGTGCGGCCAAGGAAGTGGAATCAGGCGAAAAGGAACGCCGGCCGTATTTAGCCTCCGAGTGCCACGATTTGCCGAGATGCGAAAAGTTCCGCCTGGAAATCATCCGTGAAATATCCAAAAAGGTGGCTCAGATCCAAAATGGTTCGTAACCGGGGTATACTTTCCCGACAAACATATTAATCCCCATCGTTCCACAGCTGGGTTGGGTGAATTCCGCATCCGAGATCTCAATGATGAAATCAACAAGCTGTTGCGCGAGAAACGGCATTGGGAGAACCAGATCTCCTCCTTGGGCGGTCCCCATTACAGACGCTATGGCCCCAAAATGTTCGATGCCGAAGGCCGTGAAGTTCCTGGCAACAGAGGCTACAAATACTTCGGCGCCGCCAAGGATTTGCCCGGCGTTCGGGAACTCTTCGAACAGGATCCACCGCCGCCGCCCAGAAAATCTCGCGCCGAGCTTATGAAAGATATTGATGCCGAGTACTATGGTTATCGAGACGACGAAGACGGCGTACTGATTCCCTTGGAGGAACGCATCGAACGGGCAGCTATTCTCAAAGCCGTCCAGGAGTGGCGCGACAAAATGGCCAGGGATGGTCGTATTATCGATGATGAGGAGGAGGACGAGATATACCCGTTGTCGGGACCAGCTCGCGAAGCTGCCGAGGATGCCAAGGCCCGCGCAGCCGTGGAAGATCCGCACGGCCTGTTGGCTCCAAAATTCACCGCCCACGTGCCCGTGCCCACGCAGCAGGATGTCCAGGAGGCGCTCCTCCGCAAGCGAAAGCAAGAACTCCTGGAGAAATACGGCGGCGGAGACAACTAGAGTTCAATAAACGTTCTAATACTTTTAGTTTGAAGTACGATTTTGATTTCTTTCAGCTAAAAAACTTGAGGGAAATAATGAACGTTAATTAATAAGATAAATTCAATGTAGCTTAAAATCTATGCGCCGGCGTTATAGTCGAAACAATCTATAATTGTCTACCTTTCAGGTAGCAACATCTTTGGATTAACCAAATTTCTAGGCACTTCAATGTGCTGTGGTCTCTTAGAGCTACAAAAATACAAAGATAAATGTAATTAGAAGTCGAATCGATCAAAGTTGCGGCCTCCACCCCCGCTGCGTCCTCCACTGCCACCGCCGCCATAGCCGCGGCCACCCCCTCTACCACCGCCTCCAAAGCTTCCGCCGCCTTCGGCAGCTCGTTTGTCCTTCATGGCCTTAAAACGTCTGGCCATATTGTGCAACTCGTCGGGCACCTCTTGGGCCGCCTCCTCAAGAATACTAATAAGCTCCTTGGCCATGGCCCAGTCCTCGCGGGTGACGAAGCTAATGGAGGTGCCTTTTCTGCCGGCGCGACCTGTACGTCCAACGCGGTGGACATACTCCTCGATGTTGCGCGGAAAATCGTAGTTGATGACATGACTAGTAGAAGAGAATTTAGGTATAAGAAAGTCGCTAGGATATCTACCAGGCTTACGTGATGTCCTCGATATCCAGGCCACGCGAAGCCACATCTGTGGCCACCAGTATATGCACGGCACCCGACTTGATGTCTGCTATGGCCTGCTCGCGATCGCTCTGATCTCGATTGCCGTGAATGCACTGCGTCACGAATCCATCCAGCGTCAGGTCACTGGACAGATCATCGGCACGAGCCTTGCGTCCGCAGAATATTATGATTTTGTCCGTATTTGTCATTTGCCGGACAAACGATTTGATTGTGTTGAACTTGTCCTTGTCGTCCTCCAGTAGTTCGACCACCTGCCTCACCGAGTGCGTGGCCGCCAGATCGAGTGAGCCGACACACACCTGGATGGGATTGCTCATGTAGCTTTGAGCCATGCGGCGGACTCCCGGCGGCCAGGTAGCCGACGTCATGATGGTCTGGCGATCGGGACGAATGTCCAGCATCACTTTGCGAATTTGAGGTTCGAAGCCCATGTCCAGCATCCGATCCGCCTCGTCAAGCACTAGATACGTGATGCTGGTTACATCGATTACTTTGGCCTGCACCAGATCATTGAGACGCCCCGGTGTGCAGATGATAATCTCGGCACCGCGCTCTACATCCGAGATCTGCATGCGACGATCGCCACCGCCATACACACATACCCTGAAAATATTAAAGGAGATATATAAGATGTGGATGCTTGGTGTTTGTAAATTACAACTTACGCTTTCATGTTGCGGAAGGAATACTTCTTCACCTCCATCTCGATCTGAAGGGCCAACTCGCGTGTGGGGGCCAACACCAGGACATTGGCTCCACCCCTAGAACCCCTTGGAATGCTCTGGTACTCGGTGTGAATCATTCCCGGGAGCAAGAAGGCCAGCGTCTTGCCAGTACCTGTTTGGGCAATGCCAATCATATCGTGACCCTTGAGGAGAATGGGCCAAGCCTGCGCCTGGATGGGTGAGGGCTTCGCGAAGCCCTGCTTTTGGATCTCAGCCAGCAGATCCGGATATTCAGCAAAGCATTGATCGAAAGTCCACACCGGATTGGGAATGGGCTCCAAAGTGTCGCCCTCCTTTGGTTCAAAAACGTGCGCCACAGTAATATTATTGTTTTCGGCGCGAATTCGCTTGACCTCGGATTCCGAAAGATTCGCCACCTCTGGTGTCTCCTTGTAGAAGTTCTTCGTCAGCTTTGGCAGCTTGGCCCAGCGAGCCGCTGAAGCTGCTTCCTATAAGATTTTTGGAATTAGTTTCAAGTTCATTTTCCTCATTAATCTATTCCAACTCACCGAAGCCCGATTTATAGCAGCCCAATCAATAGTGCCCGTCAGATCACCATTATCATCATCACTCCTCGGTGGCGCCGGATTAAAGTTATAGTCTCCCTTGGGGGAATCATAGCTGCATCTGCCGCCGCCCCTTTCTCTATTCTCGCCGTAGTTATTGTCCCGGTCGCGCCCAATGAAATTGTCGAAGATGGTCAGCTTGCGTACGTAGTCTTTGGCTTCGCTAACGTCCTTCTGGTTGTTGCCCGAAATCTTGACGAGCTCATCGGTCTTGTCCACATCAACGCGAACGTTGTATTCGTCCTGGATACGGTTGATGGTCGATCCTCCTCTGCCGATTACTTTTCCCATCATGTTCGTGGAGACGTTTACAGATTCGCAGAACTTTCCGCCATTGCGATCGGAGCGACCCCCTCCGTAATCATCACGATTTTCGCGTCTTCCTCCGCCGTAATCATTACGGTTTTCGCGTCTTCCTCCGCCGTAAACATCACGGTTAGCATGTCTTCCTCCCCCATAATCATCACGGTTTTCTCGTTTTCCTCTACCGTAATCATCACGGTTTTCGCGTCTTCCGTAGCTTTCACGCTTCCTACCCCCTCCGAGGCTGCGCTCGTATTTATCGTTTAACGTCGTGTATTCCTGGATCGGAGCTGGCTCCACATAATTTGGATCGTCCCAATCGAGTTCAGACATAGCTAAGCGGTTTATGTTTTGTCGAGAAAGAAACACGTGAAAAATGCAGACTTTGCAAAATTATTTCAAACTGTAAAATTCCCTTGAGCGTGTTGGTATTAGTGCAGCAGAAGGAAGCTGCCCAACGAAAATATCACGATAATTCACGAAACCTGTAAAACACTGAAATAATTATATTGCTTGAATTATTTATTATTTTACCAACTTTTTAGCTTTTTACTCCATTTTTTCAGGAAGGAACGGAAAGGAAAAATTAAACGGTCCCGCTTGTATCGATTATTATATCGTTTGACCAAATATCGATATTTTTACAGAATGTTACGGGCGGGGTAGAATTCTGCTTCGGTAAGTAGTCGAATTCCAAATTATATTAAAATGGCTTTAAAGGCAGGGCTATATTTCGAGAAAGACTTGGAAACTAAACAAAAAATTTAATAAATTCAAATTGTTCGCAAATAGGTTTTAAGACGGTTTATTTCACATTAAGAGCCGTTATACTTGAGCCGTAGATTATTGGTATCGATAGTTATCCAGCCTGGGCGGGCTGCCCTCCAGTGCTGTTAGCTCCCAAGATCTCCGTGCTTTGCAACACTATTCACCAGTTTGGCGGCCCTTTAAAAAATTCAAAATACAAAAAAGACAAATGTTTGATTACTTTTATAATTTCCGTTTACTTAACACACGGGTTACACTTTTCGCGTGTATCTTAGCCTAAAAGACTTACGATCTAATACAAATGAATTAAATCGCATTCATTATTCTCTCACGCGCGCTCGCTTCATATAAATAACTAAAACTAGAAAACACAAACACAAGCTTTTACTCAGTTTAAGAAGTTACTAAATTATATGCAGTGTGTAGTGTAGGTGTGGGTGTGGCTATAGCGATTTGATAAAACTTAGAACAGTTTTGATAAGATCTTTGCTGTGTATATATGGCGGAGTTTTCCTTATTTGTTTTGGGAACGGGAAGTTTTTTGTGTGTGGCAAGTCAGCAGAAATAGTTGCAGTGCATTTTGGATTTTCATTGTTCTATGTGAAGATTTTAATATAGTTTATGTGTGTATAGGTATAGTTAAGATTCGCTTACATACTAAATTTTAAACTAAATTAACATATACGAGGTGTTCTTTCTTCTCAAACAATATTTTGCAGTTGGTTGTTTTGGATTACTTTAGGTATTGTTTTGTTTTGTTGGTTCAGGGTTCAGGGATGCGAAGAAATACATTACAAAAGCTCTTAAAAGTACTGAAAATAGTGCAAGCTGCAATTGGTATTCCTCTTTCCTTGTTGTTTTGTTATTTAGGTACGCTTGTATGTACAATTTGTGAATTTACATGATCCAAAAGGTGGCTCAGTGTTAGATGTTTGATATATCGTTTGCATCACCTTAGTTTATAGGAAGTATCAGACCGTTTTAGCATTTATGATACGAATTGATATACTGCATGTCTCCGAGAAATGTAAGACAAGCCTCTTGTTTCAAAAAAAAAATGTCGATGTAGATAAAATACGTTTTAAAACTTGAACCCATTTTACTTCTCGTTTAAAACAGTACAACATATCAATCCGAATGCAATCATCATGAACTTGGCCAAGGTCTGTACAATTTCTTTTTATTCACAGCTGCTTGGTGGCGGCTCCTCCTGGGGATCCTTTCTCAGTCCCTTGGATTGCCCGCCAAATGGTTGCTCCTGCTCTCGGGCGCCTCTTCGCAGATGGGCGTGGCCGGAATGGAGATGCAGGACATGGACTTTGGGATGGGTGACGCGGGCGCATAGCTGGACTCTAGATTTAGCCTCAACTTGGCGGGCGAATTCCGCTTGAATACGGCCAACTGCCGCGTGGGCGACAGCAGACTTGGCTTGCTGATTGCGCAGGATACGGATGAGCTGGTGGACAGCAGGGAGCATATTCCGCTGCTGCTACTGGTGGAGCTCGGGGAATCTAGCTCCGAAATTGTGGAAGCCGCCGCCGAAGTGCTGGGCGCCTCATCGTCGGGTGTTATGGGAGGTGAGGTGAGGCGCGAGGAGCAGTTGCTGCCCGCCAGACTGCCGGCACCGCTATCCACGTCATCGTAGTCATAGACATCCTCGTCCATGGCCTCGCTGTCCGACTTGGACTTGCCGCGATCCCGTTCCCGTTTCTCCTCGATCTCCTCCTGCTCTGGCTGCTCTACCAGTTGACTAGATGATGATGGGTGGTTGAGACCGACCGAAGATACTCCACCCACGGAAGGGGTACTGGGACTGTTGAGGTGCGGGGTGGCCGGTGCCAGGATGCCGCTTTTCCGCAGACTCTGCTCCAGCTCCAGCAGCTGGCCCATGAAGTTAAGATTGGGCGAGATGATCGGCCGGGCCACTTTCACCAGCTTGTAGGCCTCCAGCAGGGAGAGCGCCTTGTACCGCATGACGTAGGCGATGGCGATGGTGGCGCTGCGCGAGATCCCCGCGTGGCAGTGCAACAGCACCCGGGAACCCGTTTTTCGTGCATCCTCTGCAAAATAACAAGGAAAAAGAATCGTTTTAGTTGGTTTGTTAAAAGTTAAAAAGTTGTTAATAGATGGGATGATGGAAATGATTTCTAGATCATAATTCTATGGATATTTATATTGTTTTTTTTTTTTTTAAATAAAATATTTTATACTTGTTCCCCAATTCTCAGATTTGTTCTTTCTCTCCAATTTACTTCCTGTACGCACCCGCCGAAAAGTATGTAAGGCTCTTGCAAGATATATTTAGGCCTGTTTTAGATTTTAATTTAAACCTTTTGTAGTTATGATTTCCCTGTTGCCTTGGCCTATTTGAATATATATTCGAAAATAGAAGACGTTTAATTCCCAACCTTCGTCTAATTTTTGTTCTCGCAAATATTAATATTCATTTACTCCTAGTGCTTGTATTGTTTACTTTTGTGTTCTATCTAGCTATTTATATCTTAATTTTTTTTTTGTGGTCATCTCTGGCGAGGGAGAAACTTTTTCGAATTTTGAATGTCGAACGTGGAAGCTTCGATTGCCTGCTCTTGCCGTTGTTGTTGTTGTTGCTGTTCGTTGTTGATATTGCCCTGTCGATATTGCCTGTGTATGGGTGAGTTGTACTTGATTGCTCGTCGTCTCTCCCGCTCTCTTGCGATGGCTCTCTCCCACCTCCGCCTCTGTCCCACTCTCGCCCTCTCTGCCATCCTCGGCAGCTCAACTGTGTGAATTTTGCTGGATGGATGAGTCATCATCATTGCCAGCAGCAGCAGCAGCAGCAGCAACTGAGGCTTATTGACAGAACATTTTTATACCCTCGCACGCGCACACACACACACGTGGGACACATTAACTCATAATTTACGTTGTTATTTTTGGGCAAAGATAAGCAAGCGGCGGCAGGAGGAAGAGGAAGAAGGGGAAGAGAGACCAGAAGAATCCGCAGCATACGGCGTACTTTTTTCCAAGGCTCACATAATCATATACAGTGAAAATTCGATAGGAGAACTAAGCTTTATGGTCTATATATATTAATTTAGAAGTACAAAAATGAAACGATCACAGCTTCCTAATTTTTATCTTAATTTTTCTTTAAATAAAATATTTCTTCTTTATATATTTTTAGTCACGCTTTTCTGTATTATAGAAGTTCAACTGTAGCCTTATTAAGCCACCACCGAAAAAAATTAAGCACTATCTTATCGTACAGGAATTGGTTGTGGTGTGATTTCGGTTTGGTGGTGGGCTGAGGGCACACACAACGGGTACCCATGAGGTGGGCTATTACGGGCGGGGATGGGTGGACGGAAGGATGGATGGATGGATGGGGCCGGCACAGCCTTTCCTAATCGATGCTTACTCATAAGGCAAACAAAGCAACACTTGTCTGATTTCCAAACAGTTGATAACCGAGGCCAGTCGGCCAGAAGCGAAGCCTTGTTGTTAGTCACCAGGCGCCCCAGTACCCGTAGTACCCCTTTCTACAATATAAACAAATATATACATATATGGCCAAAGGAGGTGATATCAGCGATAAACTTGGAAGGCGCATGGTGTAACCCACTCGCAATTGCAGCCATATTGACAGCCTAGCCTTCACTCCCCCTTTTTTCCAAACCCTTTTCAAGTGGAGCGATAGCGCCTGCTGTGTTTGATTTATCAATGAATGGGTGCAAAGTAGACAGCGATAAGGATGATGGTACCTTCTACCACCCGGCCCCACACAACTTTGATTTCACAAATTTCGACCACAATTATGAATTGCAGTTTACACACCACAATACAGTCAAGTGAAATAAAATCGAGTTAACGCTATCGATGGTCGGTATGACGATGATTTGGCAACTATAACCGTGCCCTGGGGAAAATCCATCATAAATAATCAACTACCAACAAGTCGATGATAACCGATAAACGTTGAAAATGGAGGTTGTTTCTGAGTGCTAAAGCACCCAAGGTGAATACGTCAGAGCCCCCAAATGGGTTCTTGCCTCAGAGAGACGAATACACTAGCCAAAAATCCCCCTTGGTAGAAAGCAATTTGTCAAGGTTTAATAGGGGGCTTTACACGACCTAACATATGATACTACTGCAGAAGAAGAAGAAAGAAAAAGCAAGACAAACTCTGCTTATTTAATCCTCATCAGATCTTTTCAATTCGATTGGTTTTCTATTTCTTACATTTCTCTGAGTGTCGAAAGAAACATATAAAGAGATGACCAATCTATAAGGCTGGCCAAAAATAGACCCACTGATCGGGGGGAGGCTAAAGGAGGCCGACGCCTAGATAAAGAAAGATGGTCATTAAGCGTACAATGGCAGACAATTGGTCACCGTCCTCGTCCCCGTCTCTTTTCCGTTCCCCTGCCATTCCGTTCCATTCGCACGGCGCTCATAAATCCTCTTAGTTAATGACCCCGTCGCTCAGACAGTTAAAATCGCGCATAAAACGCGCCGTAAACGCGTCTGTCTCGAACACACACCGCACACACCATATGATATGATACGATATGATATGACTCATATGGCTAGAAGAGGCCGAGAATATACGAGGGGCAAGTACATATAAGAAAGGAAGGGGCCCAGAGTTTCGCAAAAAGTCTCCCAAGAAGTAGCTGTTAATAATGAATGAATTTCGCAAAAGTCTAGTTTGAGTCACTCAGAAGTTGAACTAGTTAATTGAGCTCCAGTTTGGTTTCAACATTGAAACTTGCTATTTTTCTACAACTATATCCACTATAAGAACTTAAGTTCTTAATTTGTAAGCCTTAAAATAGTCACAACTCCGCTTTAAACTAAGCCCAGCTTTCACCAGTTTACTTAATACCAGAAAGTCGTTCTCATCAAGCTAATCTTGTGTTATTTTCTCGTCACTTATGACAGTTTTAATGAAACCGTTAATCATGGGTATATATCTAGAAAGCCAACAATTATTTGTTTGTTTGCTTCTCTGTTGTTTTTGCATATTTCTGTGCTTTGTTTCGTTCAGAGAAAACGAAACTCGAAGAGAACTCTATGATTCGGAGAGGGGACTTTTGCCGGATTATTGGGAAGCGGAGCTTAGGTAATTGTTTATTGTTCGTGACAAATATGCGACCATATATGTTGCGGCTGCGACTGGTAATGGAAATGTAAGTGGGGACGGAGGATTAGTAATCGCCAATGCTAGCGTTACTTATGACTAAACGGACCCAGTTCACCGGGGCGCACATTTTCCGGCGATGAGTGTGGATGAGTGATAGATCCCGAATCGTGTCTATAATGGGGCAGTCCACGTTTCGACCATTTCACCGCACAGGGCTGAGCGTCGTGACTCCATTTAGGGGGCGCGATGCGTAATGCCAACTTTGGGTAGTCACCTCCCTCCCATTCCGGTGCCCCCAATGAATGGATGATTAAGTGCAACAGTAGCGTTGCTATGTTTTCTTTTTTTATTGTTGTCGTCGGGCCCCCGAATGCGTCATCTGGTGATTTGGGCTCAGAAGTGGGCCAAGTGGCAGACAACTGTCTGACAGCTGCGATGCGTTGGGATGGTGCATGGTGTTTCGGTTCAGTATCTCCTGCGTCTGGCCAGACTGTGATGACTGCCTGTCGCGACGTTCTCGGTTCTTGTTCTCAATGTCCGATTGCCCAATGCATCATTTTCACTTTTTCACTTGATGATTAAGCCCCGGATCTGGGGATCTTGACTCTCTCGGTTCCCGGACCCTAGGGTCAACTTCAAAGTGTCCCCGGGGGCGCGAAACTCTCGCAACTCCTCTGAGTCATGGCCAGAAACAGAAACGGCAACAGAATCGGAATCGAAAACAGAAACTGAAACTGAAATAACCACCGAGAGAGTACGTGGAACACGATATATGAATGAGAATGCTTGTAAATTGTACAGTAATGATCAGGGAAATAGTAACACAGGATCAAAGGATCATGAAATTTATATTCTAAAATACAACATTAAAGATGTGTATTCTGCCTTGTGCAGGGTTTGGAAGTCGGAAAGCCTTTCGATCATTTAAGTTGACCAAGCGGTATCCTATTTCCTAACCCTCATTTAACATAAAACGCTACTATTCTCATGCCTCTAACTGTTCTTGCCCCGGGGCTTGTTGTCAAGCAACAACAAGTAGTTTTGTTTATTTTCAAAATATTTAATTACTTTCGGGGACTGACTGTTTATCATTAAGAATGCCCGCTTACTCATGCGTATTTCTGATTCAGTCCGAGGCACCGACATAGAGAGAAGGAGACGGACAGAGTGTGAGTCTGAGTGCGGCAGGTGCCGCCAGGACACTTAAATGGCGATAAGACACCGCTGAATCATACGAAAACAAAGAGAGAGAGATGGGAGCAGAGCACAGAGGTGGGGAAGTGGGTGAGAGGGGATCTCAACTTGACCTTCAACTTGGCGAAGCTCGACTTTGACGTGTCGAGTCATGCGGAAACAACAAAAGCTCGAAAGGCAGCCTGGCCTGCACTTTGAAGTCGCCTTCAACTCGGCGGATGGCTCAGGGCTCTCCTCGAGTGATTCATAACGAGCATGCGCAGCGTCAGAAAAAATAAGCAACAATCGCAATGTTTCATAAACAAATTGCGCGCAAAAAAATAAAAGAGTAAAAAGGAAAATATACAAAGTGCGCGGGCGCAAACGCCTTCAAAAGGGAGGCAATAATGAATAAGTACACTGGAAACTATTTTAAAAACTTGTAAGATATACAAATATGGAAAGAAAGATTTATGCTCATACTTTTTAAGAGCACTCTCTTAATAAATTAGCTCTAAAAAAAATCACAACAACGATCGCGTCATTTTATTTATATTTCTCCAGGTGCATCAAGAAAAAGAAGAAAGTGTGGTCGTGGGCGTGGTTCCCTGTAAAATGATTAAGTGCTTTATAATTTCGCATTTCTCATGCGCCCGGCACGAGAAAAGAAAAAATAAATAAATAAATACGAAAAAAAAAGGAAACCGAAGTCGCAACGCAAATTTCAAATTCGAAATTCCTGTGCGAAGATTTTCAGTTTATTTAGCTCGGTTGGTTTTTGCGTTTTATAAATAGCCGGCTGACGAATATTGAAATTATGTGCACGGGGGCCAACAAAAATGTCACCTCGAGGTTTTTTGGTTCTTTCTGTTTTTGTTGTCTGCCAACGGATTTTCGATTACTCATTAGTCGCAGGACTGTTCGAGTTGTCTCTTTTGCACGTACACTCAATGGCAACCTACACAGGTACAGCAACGGTCAAAATTATAAAGATAGGTATTTAGGATAGGAAATTTTAAAGGGACGGTAAATTGTTATAATAATTATTACAATAATATACAAAAATTATTACAAAAAGGTACAATAATATAAATATTACTACCATAATAATCTTTAATAAAGTTATTTTGTAAAACTTTCTTTAAATACGTATGTTAAAATTTTATAAATTCAATTTTTTTTATATGTATAACTTTACTGTTAAAATATTTCTGTTGTAAATGCCACCAAACTAACTAACCACGATAAAAATTAAAAAAATTAGCATAAGACCTTCTATAATTCTAGCCGCAACTGTGCTTGCTATGTACTTGTACATATGCATTCATAGTTTTATCTAATCGGCCTTTCAACTGAATGTGTGTACTATATAGAATGGTGGTATCACCAAATGTTCTCGAGGGGCCTCCGTTTTTCAGTTTACTTAGCTGCTTCTGCGCCAGTGTGTGCACAACCCGTACTCGTACTCGTATCCGTAGGTGTACCCGTACCGGTACCCCTAAACGTAACCCGTAACCGACGAGTATATTGTATGCTCCTCGTATAGATTAAGTTAGTTTGTCAAAGAGGCCTTCTGCTCCGTTGCTGGCAGATAAAAGCTGATGATGGCCTGTTAACTGATAACGTGATAGCTTGGCGCACAAATAATAGGCGGTATATGGGTACAGTCAGCACAGACACCGTGGCGATAACTTGACAAATTGATTAGGCAGCGGAGCTATTGATAAGGAGGGATTGAAAAGCCGATACAGTGAAAGTTCGACGGAGAGTATTCAAAATTGAACAAGAATAAAATTCGGTTTATTTAGCTTGGAGATTCTTGTGTTGTTTCCTTGGCCTTATTTAAACAACGAGCATATTTGTTTATGATTATGGCCTTCGTAAATTAGGTATTTACTTTTCTTTTAAATCCTAAAATTTTTAAATGTTTATCAAAGCCAAAATACATTTGGCCTTTTGTATGTTTTATCTTTGAAGGTGTATTTTTATCCATTTTCTTTCAAGAACTTTGGTACTTTTATGGATCATCATGTTACTTAGAATCACATAACCAGTAATTATTATCAACTGATAAATATATAGGTTTGTTTGTATGCACTTCTCAAAATCTCTCGCGATATTACCGTGAAATCCTTGTTATGATCACTCAAGTATTTCGAAGTGAATCCAAGTATGATACCGTTCGATTTCCTGACAATTGAGTCTTTGATTGCTTTCTAGGCCAAGGGGCTTTGGCCAGAGTTTATCATTCATGTTAATGACAAAGCATAATGACATTAGCATTATCCGACAACTACAACGGCAATAACAACAACCTCGAACTCTGCCGCCGCCTAATGAGCCTCTGTCGCTGCTGTGGCCTCTGCCGACGTTGAGCTCATTTCAAGCTTTGCTTCACATAGCGGTGCTTCCTCCTTGCCCCCTCCACCCATCCCACCCGCTCACGCAAAGTGCTGTTATGATGAATGGAAACGAAACGCAGCGCAACACAACAATGAGAAATCATAAGAAGTAGCATAATACAGGCGAAATAAAACAATAATAATAGGCATAAGGTGACGACGGCAAACCAAAAACGAATGCGCAAAAGGCACAGCACACAGCAAACACAAACACAAACCGAGAAATGAAATCATGACTCATGCACTCAGTACGAAATACATATACTTTTCTCCTCCTCCTGCCTTACTCCTCCTCTCCGTTACTTCGTGCCTGAGTACTAATGTGTTTCTGTGCGGGTGTGAGCGAGCGCGAGGGAGAAGGGGAGAGCATTTATAAAAATAATACTTGAGCTGAAGGGAGGTGGGGGAGAGGAGGTAACTGTAGTGGGTGGTGGAAAAGAAGAGACGAGCAGAAAGGAAGCTGCTGATCTGACAGATGCAACAAAAGGAAGACAGGGAAAGACAGAATAAAAGAGACGGGCAAAGATCCATACAAAGCAGCTGTTGCTCACGCACCTGACATCCGCACCAACACTCGAGGCCGCACGCACAAGGATAACCCACAAAACAAAAAAAACTATACAAGCGATGACTCATGAACAGGAACCGAAAATGTTTACAAAAATAGAACATATGCCAAAAAGAAACGCGCAGCGACCGAGCGAGTGAGAGAAGAGAGGGGTGAAATGAGCCGTTGGCGGCGCAATAAATAGCAACAATAAGAAGCCAACAGAAAAATCGATGCTGCTTTCTCGCTTACCCTCCCACACCCTCCCCCACTTGCCTCCCACTCTTGTGCCGTCTCGCTCTCTGTGTTCCACATTGCATTGTGAACGAACAAAACGGAATGGCGATGACTCATCGCCGTGGCACAGTGGTGGCCAAAAAATGTTTAACAGTCGCGACGGGCGCGCAGGAATCGAAGCGAGCCCGAGGACACAACCCTTATCAGAAAGGACGTTTGCGGTTGGTTAGCGTTTTGTTGTTCTCGTTTGCTGCCCGGGCAATCTGCATAAAGTTTCCATTACCCGGGCAAACTTGTGTGCACCGCGAAAACTAAGGCCAATTACTGAATTTTATCCAAAGTTTAAGCCAAAAAATACTTCCTATATGTACATTTAATTAAAAAGACTAAAATGTATAATTTAAATATTCCTTTTGTAAGATAACAAATGTGTAAGAAAGTTTATGGAATTGTACGTAACTACATTTTTCTTCTAATTGTGAATTAATCCTATTAGTAAAATATTTTTTTGTTCAGTGCACCTGGTCTATTATGCAAAGCAAACCAAAGCAAACCGAGTAAAAGCAAAGAGAGCAGAAAGGAAAAGCCAAGCGCAGGAGCCGAAGCTGAAGTCGCAACACAGTAACAGCAACAACAGCTGGGACAACGACGCTGCCGCCATGCTGTCTGCCAACGCCAGCACGCAACAGCAACAACAATGCGCAGGCAAATGGACGGGAAGGAGACGGAAGGAACGTGGATAAGCGTAGGAGCAGCAACAACAATAGCACCGAAGAGGAAGAAGGATGGAGCAGTGCTCCCTTACCCTCACACCCTCCTAATTGCTGCTATGGGCGAGAGGGAGTCTATCGTTTGAGTCAGCTTAGAATTCCCTGGGGATTAAGGATTTAATAAAACAGTATTTTAAATTAATTATGGAAAAAATATTAAATGTTTGTATGAGTAGTAGTAAAATGATAATTACTCAGAAAATATTATATCAAGTGTATATAAATTTGAATGAATCATTTTTTTAATAATTCCATAGTAATTTTTATTTTGTGACAAAGATTGTTGAAGATTAATTTTATCTCTTATATATATGTACATGAATAATAAAAAATAAGAATTGTTTACCCATTTCAATCAGTTTTATCAGTTGTATAAATTAAATTATTAATCTGTTCTAAGTATTTTAAAAAGAGTCTAGAAAAATTTGCTAATAAGACGGAATTTATAATATCGTATCGTTTTTATCAGCTTCTTATTTGTTGATTTTTTCTTATCAAGAATTTAAAATTATAATAATTAAAAACACAAAAATATTTGTGTTTACTTCAAAATTCATTCGAAATGATTAATTTTTAGATAAAATATATCAGTCGTTACCATTTGGGTATTATTTCTGGTAAAATTATAAAACTAGGACGTTACATTTGTAAACCAGCTGATTTTTACTAAAAACACCCATTGTGAGTCAAAGACATATTACAATAAAATACAATTTTTTGGGAAACGAAATCTTATACGTGATAAAACTTTATTCTAACAGAAAGACACTACCGTGTAGAACAAAGAATACCACTTTCAAGAGACACCTATTTTGGAGGTCGCCAAAACCGCCCACTCAGGCTTTCTCGCGCTTGTTTTAAATGAAATATTTGCACTACTTAAATCAAAGACGCTAAAAAACACTAATAATACTGCTCGTGCACACGTGCCGAGATATTAGCTGCTGGTTATAAAAAAAAGTACAAAACAAAAATACTTGATGAACAGCTTTGGACATAGAAAATGGAAATGGAAAAATGCGATTGACGTCAGCATTATATTCCACGGCTAAAGCTATAGCCCTCGCCGCACGTCTCGTTCCTCGTTCTTCTTCTAGTCGCCCGTGTGTGTACATATTATTATTTTCATTTAAAATTAACAAAAGTATAGTGTGTTTGCTTGTGTGGGAAAAGCGCTGAAGGCGCACAAAGTGCCAAGAGCACAAAGCCCGAAAAAAAAGGGGCCAACAAAAAAGTCAATAACGAATTTTCCAGCCACACGAAAGAAAGGGAAGTGGAAGCCAGACCAAAGCAAAGCCGTTATGCAAAAAAAAATCCACAAATGACCGCTGAAAAAGCCCGCCGCCAGGCATCCAATAACAAGTCACGTTTAGCAATCGCCAATCGCAAATCGTAACCAAAGATGATGACTAAGCGTAACTCGGATTCGGATTCGGATTCTCAGACTCAGTTCGGGGAGCCCTAGCTTCCACGGAATTTCGTATTATTATTATTACTTTTTCCAAGCGAAAACAAGATAATTTAGTCTAGCCTAATCTCTGGCAAATATTTGGGAAATTTCGCCTCTCTATTTGACAACTGCGAAATATCCGTAGTGTTTGTCATACACCCGGAATTTTTCAGAGGAAAACCTGTCCTTATCGTATTTTAGTAGTATGATATTTTTTCTTATTTATCTTAAAAAATTTCCTGGAAACTATCTGTGTTTTTTCCTCATTTTTCGATAAATTAATAGGGGTTTAATTATTTCCTTCATAATCCAATTATGTTTCAGAAATGCCTCTCACAAGTATTTTTTGAATTGGTTAAGGATGTGATATCATCACTATTGACAATATAATATCCAATAAATTTGCAATAATGATGATGGGATAATTGAAAAATACGCAGTTTAATAAAAATTGATTTAGCTGCGACGTACTATGTATGATATATGATATATTCTTTTGGACACTCACCAATAAAGTCGAAGGCCTCCTGGAAGTACTGCTTAATGTTCTGATGGGGCGTATCGCTGGCAGGTATTTGCATATACTTGAGGCCCTGCAGATGACTCTCGTTGGGACTTTGGCAGGTAACATTCAGCACACAGTTGGCGCCCACGCTGCTGGGATCGTCGGCATCGCGGCCATTGCCCAGTAATAGATGCGGGAAAACGGGCGAGGCGGGATGTGTTTCTATATCTGCAAGATACATGCGGATTGGATCATTAGTTTTTATGAGTAAATAATGGAAAAGTTCTGGCCCATTGTCGGATTGCGATCTTTCTCTCTTGGGGCAGAGGTTTTAGGTGGAAGTTTGCCAATTCGCGATGTCATGCAACAAAAGAGTCTGGCCTGGCAGATGATGATCATCATCGCCTGGCCCTGTTTTCTGTATCTGTATCTATTGTTGTGTAGAATGTCTAAATTTTGCTACAACAAATTGTTTATTTTTTTTTTTTGCTCCCCTCCGCAGGCGTTTTCGTTTCGTTTCATTTCGATTCGTCTGCTGGGGCTCTACGCGACTCTGTGGCTGTTGCATGAGTCATGCCACACACAGAGGCATACGGAATAGTATAGTCTCAGTTCAGTTCGGTTCAGTTGGGTTCAGTTTTATTGGCAGTGGGCGAAGTCGAAGGGAGGGACGTCCAGAGGGGCTGGGGTGGCTTCACGTTGCCTCATGGCCGAGTTCCCCGAGTTCGTAGCACTCTCAATGAGCCGCGCAATTGTTTCTGCTTCCCCCTCTATGTGTGTGTGTATATCTATAATTGTGCACTGTCCAAATACACTCCCAAAAAAGCACTAAACAAAAGCTAATTTAACTATTTTCTGTGATTGATAAATGGGAGCACACAAAACTAAAGAGATTGTAAGGACATTTAATTAGAGTATTTATTCCAAGTGAATGAATTTGATAAGTCACCAAGTTATTCTCAGAGTGTAATGCTTAGATTGAATAGCAACTCCCTGGGCCCAGCATATGCCCTGCGGTTTTGGCCATAGCCAACCACCCAACCACCCTCCTAGCCCCTTCCCCTGATCCATCGATTATTTGTCATTGGCTTGCGTGTTAATTGATAGCACTCAGAGCCATGGCAACTCGACGTCGTGTATTTATATATACTTTTTGGGCCGACTGCACTTTGTGGGTCACACGGAAATCACTTGCATTAGTCATCGACGATCGCAGTGGTGGGAACACACACGTTTGGAACCTTACACGTAAAGATGATTGTCATTGCGGCATTTACGCAAGCCAACACTGATAGTACAAATAGTACTATATACAAATTTATAGATATACATACATATATATGAATGCAATTAACGGATTTCATAAATATTTCCACAATGACTCAGTGTTGGCATTTAGGTAAACAGGAATCGCGAGTGTCTACTAACAAATATTGTAATGAAGGGTGTTGATAAAGTCGCCATAGCCATACAGTAATTGTTCGCTAATTAGTCTCCTCAAGGGTATTTCCAATTTACACATAAATTATTATTTTTTTGGGGTATTCCTTTGATATTGCATTGACCTTATGACTAGCTTTGGGTGACGAACCTTTAATGGAGTTGAAGTGACTCATGTAGGCCTCAATGCTATTTCAATTATTTGCAAATATATTTGAAATTTAGAATAATAATAAGGAATATTATAAACACTGATTAATGTTATCTGTAAGGTCCCATTTATCCTGATCCATTTGAGATAGAGCTTAGAAATAAGTGTTTTAAATTGATTAGACCTCCCTTTGAATGCCGAGTTATTTATAAAATGTTAATAGATCCGCTTAAACATGACTAGAAACCAATATCACGGTGCGATCACAAGTCTGTCAGGTGCAAAAAAAAGACTCAAGCCGAGAGATTAAGTACTCAGACTTAACGTCAGTGGGTAAATATGAGTAATATGCAAAAGTTCGCCCCGAGAGTTTGACATTGAAAATTTCACTGTATTACACCCGATGTTGTTGTTGTTATTATTATTACTCTGTTGCTGCTGGCTTTGTTTTTATTGTTTTGCATGTGTTTCGCTGCTCTCCGCATACTTTCCATACACATGTATACAGACAGACATACGCTCGATTTCGTAACGTGCAAAAATAAGCGCGAACGATTTATCTCACAGCACGTGCCGAAGCAAAAACAAAACTGTTTGTTTTTAATGTTAAAGCCGAGCTCCGACGACAGCGGTGCAGGGGGAAAGAGGCAGAATGACGGAAAGAATTGTACGACAATCTGAGACAATTTATCGCCATGTATTACTATCAAGGGGTGGGGGGAAAGGGGAAAGAACTTAGGCCGAGTAGGAAATGAAATGCAATGATAAGCACAAACAGCACTCTATCCGCTACATGCAGCAATGCAACAGTTGAGCGAAAAATCGAGAGATTGCTCGATCTGGAATAGATATGGTATAGCTTCAAGTAACTTGGTTGATAAAAAAGCTAGACTAACCGTTCTTGGTATGCAAAATCGTATGAATCATTTACCTCCAGTTACCAACCAAAATTACAGATTTTCCAATTTAATTTATTAATATATTTCCAATAATATATATTTTACAATAAATCTCTCGGGATCGCTCATTAAATTTCCTAATAATTTAATATGTATCATAATTTTCTATGAATTTCATCTTCTTAAAATTCCTCTGGTATTACCTCATTGTTTCGGAAACTTAAATGATTTATTCAGTTTGCTACTGTAGAATGTCAATAAAAAACAAAGCTTACTTTGGCTATAAACCATTCACTTTAATGATCATATCTCTTGCAATGCTAAAGCTATTCCCTTTCCTAGTTAAAATAAAGATGGTTAGCTCACCAGATTCCAAAATACACATCAATGTTTTAGGAATTCACAAAAATATTTGCCTTTCCTTTGTGATAACTCTTTGGCAGACACAATCGCGATTTTTGGCCAAACTGAGTCAGAGACCTTTTGTGAAACCCGTCTAGAGATCGCATAGCTCCAGCAGAGGGTTCCCCATTTCATTTTATGTGGCTTTCACTTACCGTAGACCGCCGGACTGGAGCAGCTGCGGGTCAGCAGCGGCGTCCGTCCGCCGCTGCCGTTCATTGCCATGGAGGATGACGTCGTCGATGTCACTTGCTGCTGCTCGTCACATGCCAGATTCTCCCTGGACCGCTTGTTGGGATAGTCCTTCTGATTGGCTGCAAAGACAACACGGGGGACAAACACAGAAAACACGCATTAATACGGCGATTTAAAAACTGATTATAATTGGCGGTTAGCGATTTGCTTAATTTTTATATACCCCATGATGTCAGCAGTGCGAAAAACTTGTCGCGCCAGGTCCGCTCGAATAAACCGCAAAAATGTTTCGCTTTAGCTTCGATTGCCGCCGCCTGCCAGAACTGACGTAAGACATTTATTTCGGCTCTGTAGTTGTTGCCTGATTAGCAGCGGTACGAATGCAAAGCCAAAGTTTTCCACATTCACCGCAGCCAAGTCGGAACAGGCAACTTAATAACTTGCTTATCACAATGAGCGGGCACAATTAGAAAACGCTTTGTAAGCGCAAATACTTATTTAAGTTGATAAAACGTAAACAAAATGTAATAAAGCCTAGAATTGTATCTGAAACTACAATTTTTGAGTACGACTGAATATGAGTTACATTCATTTAATACCATTTGAGTTTGTATCTTTAACAACAAAATAGGTAAAGTGAATTTTCTAAGCTATTCCTAAAGCTCCTTTCATATTTTGATTGAAATTCAAAACCCAGTGTATCAGCTTATATTTGATAAGATAAGTTGCAATATTTTGTGATATTTTTAAGCAGCTTCTCGCTGTGTATGAAAGGGGTCTTAGGAGGTTGAAGGACTGGTCTTTATCAGCGCTGTACGCTTCGAACATAGTGTCTTTTTATGCTGGCAGCCGAAGCACAAAAGCAAAACAACTTGTGGAGTGAACTACGGGGGAACTAATTTGCTGTTATCAGCAGCCAGGCGACCTCAAAAGCCAAAAAACAACACAGAAAAAAGCAACAGCCACAAAAAAATACAACCAACTTTTCACCGCGGGCAGGAAACGTTGGCTCAATTATTTTGTTTCTTTTTTTTCGCTAGTAAAACAAGTAAAATCGCATGCCAATAGTGCATTGCACACCGACAGGGGCGGCGGTGGTCTGGAGTGTGTGGGTTTTGAAGGGGTTTCTTCGGACTTATGGAGGAGGAATAACAAAAAAATGGAAAGGGGGAAGTGTGAATTAATGTGCAGCAGTGTAGCCTTGTTTTCCTAAAAACAAGTTATCACTCTGGTTTCTGTTTTCCTTCCTTTGTTTTCAATACAATTTCAGGATTTTAGAAGGTATTTTTATGCAATACAAATTCACATATTTATCTGTTTAGTTTTCTACCTAAGGTAAAGTTTTAACCCCTTCTATTTACTCCATTGGGCTACCGCTGTCCCTGCCCACCAGACATGCAACTCTCTCCGCCCCGTCTCGCTTGCTCTACCAACTTCAATTCGTACTCGAAAGGTCGTTTCAAAGCGGGTTTTTAGTTGGATTTTTTTCAGCGTTGCCAGGCCGCCTCAGAAACCTGCTTTGCTTTACATTTTTTGTCTGTGTTTTTTATTTGTACTCGTATTTTGTTGGACGCGAATCGAAACGCTTCTTTTGCTTTTATTTTTGAAAGACACGCGAATTGTGAGTCACGAATGGAGCGAAAAAAAGTAACTGACTCTGATCTCTCTCTCCTTCTCTTCTTTATTTTTCATTTATTTTTTTTGTGTGAAATGGAGACGCTTACGTGTGTTCGCCCCTCTCTTTCCCTCCCACCCAAAGTAAACAGGCAGCATGCCAAGCGGTAAATGCTCGCGGGAGAGAGAGCGCGAGCGAGCAATTCGTCTCCCTCTCTCTCGCTTGATTGCTTTAAGTGTAATCTTAATTTGTATTTTACTTGAAACTGCTTTTCTGTTTTTGCTGTACTCACCCCCAATGCGATTGTTGTTGTTGGTATTTTGGATTGGCATAAATAACAGAAGACACGGCGCTTCTCGCTTTATCCGCATTTTCATTTCACTTTTATGACTCACGCTGCTGCTGTCGCCGTCGCACTCACAGCAGTTGTTGTTGCAGGCAAAGCACACGCACGCACACACATACACACGAAAAACTGTTTTAAAATTGGTATTTCGCCCGTATAATCTATTATTCCTATGATTTTCGGTAGGAGGGTTTATTAGATAATACCCGAGCCACTTGTTGAGCCACTTCCCGTTATAATTTGGGTGTACGGTCTGTGTGTGTGTTGCAGAAATCGAGTTTTATTTCCACTTGTAGCGCGCTCACACTTACTAGTTTCTTCCAAAACTCGTTAACCAAAAAACGCGCGTTTTATTAATTTTAGTGTTTGTGTCCAAAGCGATTATTGAGCGAAATGTAGTTTATATCCAATTAGCAGTGATTTTTACATCGCAAACTCGTTGTAGTTTGGTTTATTTATTTCCGTTTATTTCAGTTTTCAAGGGTATAAAAGCCTAACTAGCCTTTGAAAATAGCTACAATATTCCAAAGCTGTGATAGTAGCTAAAATCTATTCTAGATTTGTAAAGTTCTTTGGATATTTGCGGCGGCCCGAATAATTGTCGCACGTTACACGATTCAGCCAGCGACACAACCGCCTCCGTTGAGTGCAATTTTAAAATTTGCCGCACGTTACGTTACACGATCCAGCTCCGTTGAGTGAAATTTTTGTTTTGAATTTTTTTGTTTTGAATAATCTATAGGTGCAAAAACATCGATGAAAACATCGATTGAAACATCGATGCATCGATTTTCTAAAACATCGATATGTTTTGACCATTGATGTTTCTGTGTCGTCACTATCATTCGTTAAATTCACCTAATTCTGTTGGATTTCATGTGCAATATTCTGTAAGAATCCATCCGCAAGTTTCTGTAAAGAAGCAAGTTCTGTTAAAATGCATCTGCAAAATTCTGTTACTATCATTTCGAGGTGAAATTAAAAGCGAGAGCGGGCAAAAATAACGATAAATATTTTTTCATTTAGAATTTGGTGAATTTGAAAGTAGGGATGTTGATATCAAGATATCGATACATCGATATTTTTATTTTGCCCGAATATCAAAATTGCGATATTTGAAAAAATACTTATCGATATTTTGGTCTGCTCTCGAATTCACCTCGAAATGAGAGTAACAGAATTTTGCGGATGAATCTTTACAGGAAAAGTTTCAATTTACTTTATTTATTTATTGAAGTTAACTGATTATTTGTTTTCGTATAAAAAAATAGTATTTCAATAACTTGAGGTTTACAGTTTAGCTGAGACGCAAGCCATACATTCATACTTCTAAAAAGTTCCGGCAGGGGAGCATCTTCACGTCGTGTTAAAAATGTTAGATCCTTTGTTTTATATTAAACAAAATATTTATATTTTTAATGAAATTTATTTTTGAAAATAATAATTCTTTGATAAGTTACAAATGTGATATTTTAATTGCGATATATAATTTGTAGGTATTTTAAATATTCCTGAGTCTTGCCTATCATTAAGTTTTTATTAAAATTTATCAATTGTCAATCTCGTGCGGAATTGGTGGCTGCCATCCGCCAAAGGCTCTCTCCAACTCCACGGCCATTCGGAGGCACAATCGATCCTGATTTGGAGCCGCAATTACGGAGAATCCAATGGGAAGTCCCCGCTCATTCAGACCAATGGGCACATGAGTGACGGGTAGGCCGAGTACGTTGAAGAGCAGTGTATAATCAACGCCCCAAAGGGAAAATATGGACCACTTGTGCCTCGGGGCAGGTAGGTTTAAGGTGGGAAAAAGCAACACTCCATTATCCCCGAGAAGATCCTGCAATGAAGAGAAAGAATAAATAAGTTAATAGGATAAACTTTGATTTTAAAATTTGTATATTAATAATCAAAGTTTATCTGCTTAAGTTTATAGTCGTTACGGTTTGGATTATGCCAAACTTACGACGTCATCCTGATGTGCAAAAATTAAACTAAATATGTGTATATACCTTTGTTAATCTATCAATTAGCAAAAGAGTTTTAATTTTTTGTAAGTCTCTGTTGACACATGCATTTTACACTTTAAAAAAAGACAGTTAAAGTGCAAATTACGTATTTTACAGACTTTAGAAAAATGTAAAGAGCTCATAAAATGTAAGCTTGTATATATATTATGAGCTTCAAAGTTCATTGTTAATCAACAAACTATATGACGCAGGTCAAAACGTAGCTATATTAATACACTAATTAGGGAAAACACTATGAAGCTAGATTTAAATTAAAAGTAAGTAATTAAAACGAGAATACTGTACGAATGAAATGAAAGTAAACCGCAAATAGGTAAGTTTGCTAGGGTTTTATCCAAGTCTTGCGTGTTGGGTATTCTATCTCACTTACTCGAAACTCGCCGATCAGGTAGTGCCCCTCTTCCAGATATTTATTGACCCTTGATCTCGACATAAAGGCATTAGTCTGCCGCATGAGTTCAAAGATCAGGGCGTTCGTAGTATAAATCGATTTACCACCTAGACTTTTAAAAATCTCCCACAGAATCTTGCGCACTATGCCCGGACTATCTTCTGAACACTCGGATTCCAAGAGATAATTCATTCCATCCTGTTTTGCGATACTAGAAAGAGACATTTCGACGGAATTCTTCAGATTTGGTAGCTTGGCTCGCTTCACCTCCAACCCGAGGGTACTTAAGTGGGTTGTGGCCCTGCAAATGGCATTCCGGATATCCTCATCCACTGGCTGATGCATCAGACCGTTGACACCTGCAAAGCCCAGTGCATAGTGGACCTTGATGTGATTCAATTGGACAGGTTCGTCTAAGCGCAACTTGGCTGATTTATCTTTGCCAGCCATTGCTTTCAGTAAATCATTCAGATCCTCGGCGAATCGAGTCATGGGTCCCTCCACCAAGTAGTGCTCGATATTCGAGTCTGTCGAGTTGGGAAAGTGACCCTTCGTGGAGACCACTCCTCCGCTGGGCTTGTGCCCGAAGATACCACAATACAAACTAGGAATGCGAATTGAACCACCAATATCCGAGCCTATGCCAAAAAGAGAGGCTCCAGCTCCATTCAGAGATCCCTGAAAAGAATTCAGAATATTTATCAGGCAATATTTTCGATATATTAAATATATAACATACCTCTCCTCCAGAACTTCCGCCTGGCGTCCTTTCAAAATCGTATGGATTCAGGCAGCGGCCATTCAGCAAGGTGTCAGTTTCAATACTAAAGCAATACTCCGGCGTGGCCGAGATCAATAGAGGAATAGCTCCAGCGGATCGTAGACGCTTTACTGCCTCACCATCCGCCTGGGCCTTGATCTCCTTGCGCGGCAAACTGCCCACGGCAAAGGTCATGCCGCCGAGGGCGCAGGATTCCTTGACGGTCACAGGTAGGCCCAGTAACGGACGCTCTTCGAAGAGCTTCTCCACATCCGCTGGCGACTCACAACTGGCTATGAGGTCATCGGCTTTGGCGGCTTCCTCGAGAGCTGCCGAAAATCGAGATTCCACAATCGCATTCAAGTGCGCATTAACAGACTCGATGCGTTCGATATATGCGCCCACCAACACCACAGAAGTCAACTGAAAAGGGAACACATTAATGTCACAGACAATTAAGTTGTGTCATCGTTAAGTATTATTTCTAGATATGTACATATATTTGTCATATATTTAAGCACCAACTTATCGATGTGAACTTTAAACTTTCTGATTAGGAAATGATTTAGTAAATTTGAATGAATAAAAACTTTATAGTCACAGATTAATATAAAAAAGGTATTTGGTTTAAGTAGTTGTAATTATAAATCCATTA
>VNJU01009527.1:0-16441 GCA_008042675.1 Drosophila seguyi | reverse complement strand
AGGCCGAGCAGACGCGCAAAGATTCTGGGAACAATCCCGAAAGGCCCAATTCGCTCGATAAGATGGAGGGTACTCCGAATCTCCTGGAACCCTTGAACCCATGTCCCGATACTGTTGAGGATTCAGCGAGTGCTTGCCGCATTGATTCTCGCAATCCGATCACGGGCCTGGGTCTCAACGGCGATGGTGTAGGTGGACTGAAGCCAAGGAAGATAAAGATAAGAGGTGGGCGATGGATATATGGTTCGTTGCCACCAGCCTACACACGCTTTCCTTTCCCGATTTCCGCCAAGTAGTGTCACTACCCCCAATTTTGTTCTTAATTTAGTTCCGCGTTCTAGCTTTATCTAGATTAATTATTTAGTTTTTTAAGTATAGTTAGTAACTTGAATGTTAGATTTATATTAATACATCTTTTTTTCTCATCTGCAGAGGGCAATCCCGTCACCGGAGAGGGCTACAAGGCCGGAGGTACCGACTTTCAGCACCGCCAGGACACCTCCCATGGCGGCACTCCGATTATCAACAAGAATCGCGTGCCCCCAGGCGGCTACTCGTCGGGACTTTGGTAATGGCGACGGGAATTGATCCGGATCCCCAGCACAATGTATGGCGCAATGGCGGGATGGAGGAGGAGGAACCACAAGAAAAACCAAGAAAACAAAAAACAAACACAAAAAAATTTAAATCGAACTACCCCCATATACGCATAACCCTTACCCTTACCCTACGCACACGCAACAAGGAGCAGCACATGCGATCGAAGTAGCGGCAGGCTAGCTGGATTTGCCGACGAATATGAAGGCGTACACGAGAGGCGTACATTGCTCAACGAGATGATCACCAACGATGGCGACGACGACGATGATGCTGCAAACCCAAAACGAGAGTTAATCGAACACATTTAAGCGACATTCGCACCATACACCAACCACTACAGTAACCACCAGAGACAAACCCCCCTTCGAAGACCTACATCTGAAATTCTTTAGTTATGTAAACCCAGGTCCCTTGCCTTCAAACCCATACAGCCCAATGTGTATGTGTGGCTTGTGGAGATAACGAGCAGATGAAGGCGCAATGGGACTTTCCACACCTTTCGATATTTTAATGCTAATTGCATTAACCACACGCTACATCTATATATTTATATCAATCGCATTCACACGACAACTCACATACATAAACTACATACATACATAATATACATTGTATTACCATTACATTAAATATGTAATTTAAACGGTACGCATGTACGTACTAATGTGCACGTACTAATAAGGTGTAAAAATACAAAATTCAAACGCGAATCTTTGTTCAATAAAAATCCTTTCGTACATAAATTTATGTTTTTCTATTTTAACCATTTGTAGCTGCATAGCATAGGGGATTGCCGGGAAATTAGGCATGTTTGTAGACATTGTTTAGGCTCAACAGAACATATTTCACTTTATAGTTGGTTATACAGCTTAAGTAATAAAAATACACAGCCAGAAGGTTGCTTTTTAATGCAGAACTAAAAAAAAAGAAAAACAAAAATCAAAAGTTTGATTTAAAACTACCGCCAATAAGCTATCGAAGAATCGTTTTTATTTTTTAGGCCTGGCAGCGCCGCACGTTACTTCTTGAATCAGGTGTGACCAGCTATTTTTGAGCGAAAAACGACTTGTTTTGGCCACAATCTAAACTATCGATAGTTACACCGATGTATCCTTTAAACGCCTCAAGCAACAGAATTGTTTTGGTTTTTCCAGTGATGAGCCCTCAAAAAAGCTAGACTCAGAAAACAAAATAAAAAACAAAAATTACTAAATACAAATAGCTGCATCCAAATGCAAGAAATAAAAAACACATTTTTGTTGTTAAATTTATTCAATCAATTAATGTATTGCATTCAATAAAATTTGAATACCTTTTACGAAACTTAGTTAATAAAACCCCGTTCAAATTCGGTATTGGACTAAAACAGCACTTGAATTGGCTCTTACGCAAGGGACTCAAATAGGTTATTATTTTCAGATTTATTATTATTCAAAACCTTAACACCCAATGTTAATTTAACAAAATGACTGTATCTCTTTCGGATCGTATATAATAGTGGATATTATTAAAAAAATCAAATATTTAGCAAAAATCAAATCAGATTTGTGTAAATTCTTATTACAATTTGGAACACCATTAGCCATGATAGATTAATATTAAAATAAGCTTTTATTAAGGGTAAAATCCCGATGCAAATTCTATAGGCTATATAAAAAAAAGAAACCGCCATAAATTATTTAAGTTTGGCATCGCTAACCATAAAAAACAAACGCAAATTTTGCATGGAAACTAGCTAAAATTCCCGCTAAACCGACAACACTGCGCCGCAAACAAAATGGTTTTTGCAGACTAAAGAAAGTTAAAATTTTTTTGCAATATTTGGAGTTTTTGAGGCACCCCAGATGCCTTAGTGTTCGAAAGATAAGTGCAATCGGTGCGATAAGGGTGAAGATGGAAAAGCTGCGCTCCGGAAAAGTCCAGAAGAACTCCAGCGAAGTGAAAAAGCTGCAGCCGCATAGTGGCGTAGGATACGAAAACTAGTTCTCACAGACAAGACCACGCACACCAGCACACTCACGCAAGCTAGAGCAGCGCAAGCTGCCACACAAAGCCATCCAGGCAGCCTCTTCCCAGAAATGGAAGGCATGGACCTGTGGACGTCGATGTTCTCCTCAGAATTCGAGGAGCCGGAAGGGGGTGGCGAGGTAGAGATGCAGGAGGGTGGTGAGGATGGGGCGCAGTACGGCAACGGAAATGGCGACCTTCTCGACGACACGGCGATCCTGGAGGCTGGAGATGGTGTAGACGACCTGCTAGATGGCGAGGACGATGAGCGGGAGGAGGACGACGAAGATGGCATGGAAAAGGGGTCAAAGGGACCGGAACCGGACGACGATGCCCTCTTTGATTTCGAGCTGGAGCCGATTGTGAGCATTGGAGAGCCGTCGCCGGCATCGGTTCTGGCACCCGCCGGTCCGATGGGCGCCCAAGTGCGCCCAGCTCTGCAGCGACATTCACTGCCGGCCCTGAGTCGCCCGCGGTCCGATACGCGTCCGATTGGGTTTCCCGTGCGTCCCACCACCTCCCAGATAAATGCCACCGATGAGAACGGCGTGCCCATCAACTATGAGCTGGGCGTGGTGTACATCTGCCCAGCCTGTGGCGGAGAGTTCCGGCAGCAGGACCACTGGAAGCGGCACATGAATCAAATCCACAGGTACAACACCCTTCGGGGCCTCAACTTTGCGCCGCTGGACAAGCTATATCAGCGCTGCAAGGAGTGTAACAAGCGAATCGCTATGCACAGCCGGGAGAACCTGCTGAAGCACAAGTTCACACACCTGCCGTTCCGGTGCACCAAGTGCTACATTTGCAAGCGGGAATATAAATACAGGTAGGACCTCATTTAAGATGATCTTATCCCTCCAAAGTCTAAATGTATATTTATTTCTCTGCAGACAAGATCTAATGGTGCACCTTCGCATGGTGCACTGCGACGAAGTGGTGGCCATGATGCGGGAAGGTTACAATGCTGCCGGACGCAAAACCCGTGTCCGAGAGTCTCGTACTGAGCAAATGCAGCGGGAGAAGAGTTTTCTAGAGGATGAGGACCTAGATAACATCGAGGTACGAAACGAGCTGCTCGAGCCGGACGCTGATGAGTCTGGCGGCATGGAGCATCATTCGTCGCTGCTGGTAGAGGAGACGCCCCATAAGAAGCGACCCGGTGGCATCGCCGGAGAAGCCGCTGAGCTGTGCGAGGACTACATCCACTACATGTGCCCCGACTGCGGCACCGAGTGCGACACCCACGCCCAGTGGAGCCAGCACATTGAGTTTGTCCACGACTATGTCAGCCGGCGTGGCCTCAACTTTCGGAGTGTCGACATGCAGATGCAGTGCCTCGAATGCAAGAAGGTATGGTCTTTACGGGAAATAAGTAAATTAGATTTCCCACAACGTGTCCTGTTTCTTCCAGATTGTGACACCCAACACCATCAAGTCGCTGCGCTCCCACAAATTCAGTCACTTGTCGCACCCCGAGTGGCTGCGCTGCAAGCTCTGCTACAAGGGCTACACGGAACATCCGGAACTAGTTAGGCATCTGTTAAAAATGCATAATCTGGAGACTCTGATGTCGCAGGACCCTGGCCAGGAAGAGGAGGATGCCTCATTAACCATAGATGGGAGCAATGAATGCGAAGACAATGGCAATGGCGAGGGAAACGGCGCCGCCTTGGACGAGGATTCGCCGTACTTTGAAGACGCCCCCCGACGCGGCGGTCGTATTAGCAGCGATGACATTTTCGAACCGCACATTGACTACCTCTGTCCGCAGTGCGGCAAGGAGTTCATCGAGAAGAAGCACTGGCGCACCCATGTGGTCATGGCGCACAGCATGAACGATCTGTCGAAGCTGAACTTCGAGATGATCAACGAACGGCAGCTAAAGTGCACCGAATGCGACAAGATTATCACGAATGCCTATGGCATACAGAATGCCCAGCAGCACAGGATCACCCATCTGCCATTTAAGGCGTATGCCAGGTGCCGCAAGTGCCACAAGTCTTACACTGATCGAAAAGGTCTCGTCAAGCATCTGGCCACCTATCACCGCATCGGCTGTGATTCCAGGAAGTCTGGTGGGGGTGCACCGCCACCTTTACCCATGCTAACAACTCCCAAGCAACCTCGCAAGCAGATCGTCACAGTGGCCAATGAGACCTACGAGATTATCTACTTGGACGATATGGAGAGCAGCTTGGATGAGGAGAATGACTTTGGGGAGCAAATGCTCGCTGACGATGACGATTATCCGGTTATCCAGCCGCCGCAACAACGCCAGGTGCCGCCTCCGCCACGACCCCCGCAGAACACTCAGCAACGCTACAAGTGTGTGCACTGCAGCACTCTCTTCCCCACCCAGGTGGCGGTGCGGATGCACATCAGCGAGAAGCACTGCCGGAAGCCGCATCAGACAGGCAGAAGGCATCGCCATTTGATTGCAAACTCCGGTGGAGCAGACACTGGCCGTACCACCGTGGAGCAGAACTACATCTTCCTGTGCCCGTCCTGCGGCAAGGAGTACAAGACGCAGTACGAGTGGCGGCGTCACATCAACGAGGAGCACAACTTTGACAAGCGAAACTACCTGAACATGCGGCAGTTGGACAAGTATCGCTACCAGTGCACACAGTGCAAGGACATTGTGTGCAACTCGAAGCTGAAGGGTCTGCAGGACCATCACTTCCGCCACCTGCCATACCGCCTGTATCTCAAGTGCTTAGTCTGCGGCACCTGCTACAACCACAAGCCGAACATAGCGGCACATCTCAGGGCGCGCCACAACATCTACGACAAAGAGACGCCCGTGATGATCACCAAACCGATGAAAACCTACAGTCGGTTCAAGGATGGGGATAAAGAGAAGATCGCGCTACCCATTCCCGCACCGGCAGCAGGATCTCCACCCGGCTGCTCCGCCTCCTCCTCCTCCTCCTCAGCTGTTGTTGCTGCTATGCCCGTGGTCAGTCGAACTCTTAAGCCCCAACCCGGTGACCTGCCCACTCGACCCGCTGGCCTGAACACCCTGGAGGACAGCATCTCGTACCACAATGCCGTAGATATGGACTTCATCACGTACTTTTGCCCGAAGTGCAATCAGAACTTCGACTCGCATGCCTTCTGGCGCAAGCACATCGTGGAGCAGCACAACTTCAACAGCCGCGAGGGTCTCAATTTCCGGCAGATCGACAACCATCACTACCTGTGCCTGGAGTGCTACAAGCGCGTGACGGTGACCCACACCAAGGGCGCCATAGGTCAGCTGCAGTCGCACAAGTTCCGGCATCTTCCCCATCGCTCCTTCAAGTGTCTGACCTGCGACGCCTCGTTTGTGCGCAAGCAAATGTTTTTCAAGCACCTGAATCGGGACACCAACCGGTGTGACAATCGTCCGCAACGCGAGCTGGACGATGAAGAGCCCAGCCAGGACGCTCAGCTGACCACCATTTACCACTTGGCGTGTCCACAGTGCGGCGATGACTTCAACACTGCCAGTCGGAAGCAGTGGCGCGATCACATTAACGTCTTTCACGGCCTCACCGCTCTGGACGTGCTGCACATGAACAAGGTGGATGGCGCGCAGGATCTCTATCGTTGCCAGGACTGCAACGAGGAGTTGCAGACGAACCGGCAGTGGGTGCTGCAATACCATCGCTTTCAGCATCTGCCACAGCCGGCCTACATCCGCTGCCAGCTGTGCGAGCAGAACAGTGAGCAAGATGCGGCAGTGGCATCCGGGATGCATAGTCTACGCGAGCTGCAGCAGCATCTACGCAAGCATCATCCCACAACGGTGGGCGAGAACGAGATGCAGATGCTCCGCGAACAGATTGCCCAGGAGGAGAAGGAGCAGGATGAGACAGTGGGCCTGGCTGCAGATGAGGAGGACAACCAGACGGGCCAGGACTCAGGACGCTACATGCCGCTTCCGCCGCATTTATTGGACGACGGAGACGATGTGGAATTTGAGGACCAGTATCTGCTGGGCTAGACTTTGTCTCCGAAGCAAATTATCGCTGGGAAAAATGTAATCTTTGCAGCATTAACAAATTGTAAATTTTTTAACTTTAACTTTAACTTTTTAACTTCTAGTCGTTATTTCTTGAAAACTATATTTATCGGTGGCTTTGTTTCGGGAATCTCAGACATATGACTTCTTTTAACTTTTAACTTCGATCTGAATTTCGAGAATATGATTTTCTATCGAAATTATGTTTTTAATTGTTTGACGGACCACTTTTTAATTGTAATTTTAAGTGCAAAGTTTATATAAGAAAATGTTTAGAATTTTATATAAAGCCATTATTTCTTTAAAAGAAATTCAAGTTATTGTACAAAGATTACATTTTATCGCTGCAGTTCATCAGGTTTTCTTTTTAAACAAGCAAATGGGGGTTACCTAGGGATGTAACAAACAAATATATATTTGTATTTGATGCCAAGATCAATATATAAATAGGTATATGTGCGATGAAACGACATTCTCTTTAATATACAGGAGCAATACGATCGAAAAAAGTAATGCATATTCAGAATTTCAATACGATATTGACTTTTCTTATATACATTATGTACATCCCTAGGATTAACCCCATCTCCACACCCGATTCAACTTCCACAAGACCCGTACTTCCAGTGCTAGGCAAAACCCCATAGAATTAATTTTTTTGGGACTGCCTCTTCATGAGATTATAAGCAGAGTATTTCGTAGAATTTACAGATAATGAGCAGCCTGATTCCTATTTTGGACTCTTAGCCATAGTGTCATACCCCCTAACATTACTAGTCCGTAAGTCCTCAGCTATTTATTTTCACGCCTAAGCTGTATGAATCTGATATTGTGGAAATTGTAGGATTTCAGTTAGAGTAATATACCAACACCTTTGACTAATCAGGGATTAGTCAGCAAATAATATGTCTCTGCACTTACGATCGATTAGGACTCTGTTTAAATAATGTTAATAAATAAGACATTTAAATCGATAAAAACATAGAACTTTTTCTTTTGGGAAAGAAGTAAAGAAAAACAAATTTCTTTTGATTTTTTAGGTATTTTTTGTTTTATTAGTAATAAAGTTTAATATTTAGTTGGCTTGAAAACTCCAAACTACTCAGGTGTGCCACACATTATGGAAGGCAAATATCAACATTCTCTCATCTCGGAGCAGAAATACGGATAAAGAAGTTAAAAGTAGTGTGGAGCTACCGTCATAGCGACATAAGTCCGCCGATTTAAACTTAAGAAAGTTTAATTGGGGATTGTTTCTATTTTCTTGGCGATTAAATCGTTTTAAAACGTTCGGCTTTATGTGGATTAATATAGACATAAAACCGTCGCCATAAAAACGATAAACTAGCAAAATTCTATTGCTTATTCTTGACGACTGTTCTCCGGCGGATGGAAAACGGAAAGTCCGTTTGCGTCAGCTGCCTTGGATGATGGTGATGATCATAATACGATATGTTCCGGGTCCTCTCTCAACTTGGGCTTTAAATGTTACATTATCATAATAATAATAATAATAATAGTAATAAATATGTAATAAATACTTTTGAAAAGCATAAACAAATTGCACGCTCATAATAATTGCCACTAAATGAATAATACGAATACGAATACAGATACAAGTCCAGCCCGATTGTGCTCAACAAAAGAATTGGCTTAAAATTAGACAAACTGATTGCTTGGAATGATGTCTCCGTAATTGACTGACCGCGTAAACTGACTAAACCAGTTCCGGTCACTCGACTCGACTCGACTGCCCTGCCTCCCTTTTGTGCACTATCTTTCGCCTTCAATTCCTCCAATTCGACTTAAAACGTAAAAATCTTATGCAACTATGCATTTTGTGTGTTTAGTAACAACTTGTTAAAGTAGTAGTAGCTGCCATCCCTCTCACAGGGTTGGCATATTGCGTCGATGTCCGCCGGCATCGGCCTCCTGTTGCGCCTTCTGCTTGGCCCGGCGCGCCTTCTGACGCGTGTGCTCGATCTGGAAGTCCTCGACGCGCAGGTTCAGCCGCATCATATTATTGATGATAAATTCCTCTTCGACGATGTGCTCCTCCGGTGATCGTAGCACTTCTAGTGTTTCGCACAGGCCTGTGCATGTCTTACGCACCTTGTGTCGACTTAGCGAGGCTCCGATGATAACCAGGGCCACCTTGAAGATTACCCGTATGCCCTCGGCCAGAAAGCAGTCCCACACACGCAGCAACGTCTCCCAGGGCAGGGTTCGTGTCATCGCGCAGAGGAACCAATCGGTCATGTAGAGCAGGGGTTCCACTTTGTGCTTCTGCAGGTGACGATAGACGGGCGGGCAGGTCTTCTTCAGAAGGCCCTCCAGGATGCCGGCATCGTTCTGGATCACCTCCAGGCCGGGTATAAAGTAGTCCTGCAGGTAACTGCAAGGGAAAGGAAATGTATGTAACCAATTTCGTTAGATTTTATGAGAAAATTTTGACTTACACATCACAAACACTGACAAACACCCAGAAGGCATCCTCTGCGGGCAGGTGCATCAATAGAAAGGCAGCTATCGGTGCCTGCGCCTGACAGAAGCCCACCTTGGGGTTGTATATCGAGTAGGCTTTGAGCACATTGAAGAGTTCAATCTGTCCGACTTTCTGCTCGTCGAGGAACATTTCGTGGAAGGGGAACTGGCGATGTTTATCCTTTTTGATCTCCTCGATGGTTGTCGGATTGCCAGGCTTCTCCAGCAATTCGCTGTATACGTTTGGGTTTTTCTTTTTCAGCAAATACGCCCCAGATAAATAGAACCAAGCCTTGGGCCGCACCGATTTCGGTATGCCCTTGCGGCACCGATCGCGGATCTGAGGAAAGAAAAATGTATCATAATTTTTTCTAATACAGATAAATCCAGGGAAGTTCTTACCTTTTTGTAGTTCTTGGACATGTAAGTGGACCAATTCTCTATCATGTAGAGCCATTTCTTTTCCCTGGCTATGATCTGTGCCTTGGACAGCGGCTCCTTTGGCTTGTCCGTGCGCTGGAAGCCACCGTAGAAGCCATTCCGATCGGGGCAGCTGGAGACCGTGGAGCACAGGGAGATGGTGTCCAGGGAACGCGGTGCCGTGGCCATCGCCGAAGCGACAGTGAACTGAAAGAGCAGTGCAAAAATCGTTACACGATCGGCCTCTATACGCCCACTAGCAGAACCCACTAATTGTGTATGCAAATTCACTGGGTCCGAGATACAGATAGATAGATAGATATATGGACAGAGACCGGGAGAGCCTCTCCCTGCTGCTTTGAATAATACAAAGTGCGCAATTAAGTGCACTCTCTCACTCTCATTGCCCAGTTTGATGTCTGGCATAGTTTTTTCGACTATCTCAAAGCCTTATCGCTAGCAAGGCCAACATCAAATTGGGCAATTTGGAAGAGATAACTATAAACTGACCGTGAATTATGAGGCTTGAGAGTGGGTTGCGGTTACACCTCATCTTTGTGGAGTAAGCTAAGTTCGTTGAGACTGCCGCTAAGGTATGGAAAAGGCATTGTTAGTCCAGCAACTGAACGGTAATCTAGTTTGTTCACTTGCTTCCTGCTTAGAGCTAAGACTGCAGCAAGTAAACAACTGCCGATTGGTCACTAATCGCACTTAAGCGAAGGCATTAGCCCAGTGATTACACATCAGCTGTTGATGTGCCTCAGAACGGGGAAAGTAGCATCTACTATATATATTCACTCGCTTCTCCCTTGGCTAATGACACTGGGGCACGGGCTGTTGCCGCTGCCACTTGCTGCTCCGCCGGATGCTCGAGTTTTGCTTAATGAGCAAGTCACTTCACCTCACCTCACCGACGACTGCCACAAAAAAAAAACAACAACTAATTGAGGCAACTGTGCCTGTCTGCCGCTGAACAAGTGGCTGAATAATGGCAGAAGCAAGACAAAAGAAGCCCAGAAGGAAAATGGACTAAGAACGAATATTGGAATACCCTTTGAGGCATGAAGATTGTGTAAAGATATTTACATTGATTTATAGTAAAAATTTAAGCTTTGCGGTAAGTGTTATCCGGTTTTTGTCACCATTCTAAAAACGATGCTAATTTTTCTTGATTAAATTAGTTGTGCCATCTTACTTAGTCAAACTGATCTATGACCAGTCCCAATAGACAGTGTTAAGCCAGATATAAAGTAGAGTACTACTCATATATAAAACTAAACTATTTAAACGGGTTATGCAGATTTTTGATGATTTAAACCCTTATAAAATTTTGAAAACAAACATTCCAATGATGGCTAGATTGACTCGCCTGTTGATGCTGTTGAAGAATATATAAGATTCCATTGCGTGGATTTCTTTTCAGAATTTGAAGATATATTCAGAGAAGACAACTCTTGCTCCGAGTCAACATACCCATCCATGAATATGGTGCATAAATCAGCGAAAGGGGAAAGCGTAGTGCAACAGCGCACTGCAAAAGACGGAACAGCAGGGTACACATGCAATCTCTGGCAAAGATACCCGGCGTGACAATATCCGACCTTCGGAGGCCTACCGATCGAGAACGGAATTAGAACCTTATCGCTGCTAGGTGGCCGACGACTCATAAAGCAAGATCGCAGTGTTGGCGCAAGCAAACCTCGGCAAAGGAGCGGGGGCGGGGGCCGGGGCAATGGGCGCTTGGCGGAGGTGTTAGGTGGAAACTAAACTTAACTCAATTTGTTTTTGGGCTGCCATTTTGCCTACGCGCTCCAAAATGAGTGTGACAGTGTGTGCCTGTGTGTGTTGGTACGTGCACAATACATGGCAATTGTTGTTATTAACACCGCCCGCCCCCACATTCACATGTAAACTTTTGCCTCACCTTTTACTATGTTGTTGTTGCTGCTTCCGTGATGCGGAATACGCAATTGCCGTTTCCGCGGCAAACTTCCACGTCCTAGTGCGGTTTCGCGATACCGGGGGCGTTGGATTTTCCTGCACACACTTGCGCCAGCACAAATGCGTAGGTTATTATCGTGAAAACATAATTTCCGCAGAGCTTTTTGTTTATTTTCTATGTTTAACTTTAGAGTGACCGAGCGCCGATTAAGAAAACACCGATTGACTGTGTGGCCGCCCAGCTGAAAACTGTGTGGCAGCTCTAACAGTTTAGGTGATGCCACCTCTTAGCGATATTTGAGTTTCGTTAAGTTTGAGATTTATTCGTTAATTAATACGTTAAGAATAGAGAAGTCACAATGTTTATTATTTTATAAAATTGATCAAAGTCCTTCTATTCTATGCAAAGTATTTTTTAGGCCACTCTATCTGGCAGTTGGGGAATCCACTTACAGCCCACCTTGTGTTGCGCCAGTCGCCACAGCAGCAGCCAGACGATGGGGAACGTCTGCACCATAGCAAACTTTGCAATTCTCGTAAGGATATTCTGCCACGAACCGTCGCTGTGAACTTTGTGAAGCAGCACCAGAGACATGGCGCTGCTCAGCAGGAGCAGCCGAACGAAGATCTGCCTCTCGTGGGACCAAATATCCTTGTAGGTACCCGCCAGGATGCAGATGATCAGCAGCCAGGGCAGCAGCAGCTTTAGCATCATAGTTAGGGTCTGGGTCAAAAAGAGGTTTCCGAAAGTGGTTTCATGCAGGATTTCGAAGAAGTCCTCGAAGGCCGGGACGCTTCCGATGGCGAAAAGAGAGTACCAGCTGTACACAACTATGTAATGGGATGCAGTATTCGCCCCGACTATCTCGTTCCTCTCCAGCTTCATCCTCAGTCCCAGCAGCAGCTCCATGGCCAGCATTTGGATAACCACCGATTCGTAAGAGGTGCATGTCAAGGTGTACAGGGTGGTCAGGTTAAAAAACATCAGTTCGCTGGGTTGAAGACTACGTCGCTGCCCAAAGGCCACGTAGACCAGATAGAGCCAGGAAGCCGAGTAAGTAGCCCACGGAAACCAGGCCACCAGAGCGTACTCCACGGAGACCAAGAGTATGGCAACGTTAACCAGCCAGGCCAAGGGATTTAGGTACACGCCGAAGGCCAGGGGTCGCATAAGGGTCAGGAAGATGCTGAAGAGCAGAGCTCCAGGCTCCAAACGTCCCAGTGACTCCGGGAGCTGAGATACAAGCACCAGTCCCAGGACCAAGAGTAGCCACAGGTAGAACTGCAGTCCTCGAACCCGAAAGGCATCCCTGTTGGAGTAGCAGGCAAATACCAAATAGCCCAGCCCCATGATGTAGCGTTTGCGGAAGCCATAAAGGCAAGTTAGGATCAGAAGCACGGATAGAATCGCGCTACGCAGGTTAAACTTTTTGGTCTTTTGACCCCACATCTTCAGGGTGATCATCCAATAGAGGGAGGGTAGCAGCAGGATTGCCTGCACCATCAAGGGAATCCTTTCCATCATCATAAAGATCACCAATAGACCGGTCAGCAGCCGAGAAAGTCCTCTGAGCTTCACCAGCCCCTTTACGGGCCCCACATCCTGGCCACGGACGTCGGTAAAGGTCCAGCGCACACAGCAGATCCATCCTACTCCAGCGAGGGTCACTGCCCAGACCATGGCTTCACGAAAGTAGTCCTTGTAAAAGTCAATTGCCTTAATCAGCAAGGGCATGTAATTACAGCTGTACTCCCGCAGAGCCTTGAAGCGCTGCTGTCTCAAGAGGCCCCGGCAGTTTCTCAAAAAGGAGTCCATTAGCTGAAAGTCTAGCCAATAGCCCGGAGTCCACCTGGGATGCAACTCCCTCATACGACGAGCCTGTGCCAACAGCTGCTGGGCATGGGTCAGCATGACTCTGGCCTCGTACGCCAAGCTCACGTTCAGCATGCCAGGAGGAAGCATGCCGCGACTGTGCACCGGCGGCGGGAGACCCAGCAGAGCGCTCATCAGTGAGGTAAGCTGGAGAGGATTCAGGACTTTCAGGGGTAACTTGTACCCGGAGGCGTTGACCATAATGGTGCGGTCGACCCCGGATGTGGCGTGTGCCACCCCTGAGCCCCACAACACAAACGGCGACTCAACGGACAGCTCACATTTCCCTGCGGAAAATGTAAAAAAAAAGATTCGTCATAAATATTCATGGTAGAGATAATAGAATACCCTACATTGCATTTTTTGTTTACCAAGGTTGGAGGTGAGTAGGTAGGCGGTTCGCCGGTCAGAAAACTTTTCCTCGAACAGCCTGTACATATTCATAATGTTGGCTTCGATTCGTGGTAGGTTTCTCTGTGAAGGCTCCGCACCCATCAGGTGCACAAAGAAAAGGATTTCCTTGGTCGTTTGCCAGTTGTGCAACTCGTCGGATAGGAAATGCTTCACACTCCCAGCAACGAAATCCTCTGCTTGATAGTATATGTCCTGTTGCAAGTTCATTTTAGGAAAATAAGAACCCAACTCCGGAGTTGTCCAGGCAAAGTTGTGATGGCATCGCTTGAAGAGGGAGTCGGGGGCCGTCGACTGCCACAGCCAGCTGCGTGCCACAGTGGCTGCATCCTCATTGATGCCGGTAAACAGAGCCACATATGGCGAAAGTGGACGGTAGGTGCGGACCTCTGGACAAGTGACTCCCACAAGACCTTCGCGCTGGAAGATATCGCGCATCAGCGGCACATTGTTACAGCGATTGGCGAAGAAAGTGTGGGCAGACAGGTCGTCTCTTATGAAGACCACCAGGCGATCAGCCGGCGGTGTCTCCTCTGCACTCTGTTGCGGACTCAGACCATCCAAGGATGTTAATCGAAGGTTAATCAATAGAACAACGAGCAGCGGCAGGAGCTGCAGGACCGCAAGACTGCGATAGGATTCCAACATTGTATTATTATTATTATTCTATGGCTGTGCACTATTTCAATAGGGATTATACTGAGCCGTAACTGAACTATAGATTAGGTGACAGCTCTGTCTGAGGTTACTATATATTACCAGTTTTTAATGAACTCCTGTCATTGTGGGTCTAGACTTTATTCATTCAGAAATGAAGTGGGCGCTCTTTCGGTTATTTTTCTGCTGTTTATTCTCACTTCTCACAAATGCTGTGTTCCAGATTTATCGTCGAATTATATTAAGTTTCGTGGACGATCTAAGAATATCGCTGAAGATGTGGATGACAAAGGCCTTGATGGTGCACCTTGTGCTGCTCGTGTGCGTGCTGAAGATCTACTTTCAGCCAGCGCCGCTGATTCGCCTGGAGCCGCAGGCGACGCTGTCGAAAATCGATGCTAAGCCGCCGGCTGATCGCCTGGTTGTCTTCCTTGCCGAAGGTCTTCGCGCGAGGACCTTCTTTTCGCATAACCTCAGCCATGTGCCGCAACTGGGTGAGATATACCTGAACCAGGGTCTGGTGGGCGTGGCCCACACCAGTGTTCCTACGCTTACCCAAGCGGGTAACGTGGCCCTGTTTGCCGGCTTCCATCCGGCGCTATCGCTAACCGTAAACTATGACACGATCTTTAATCGCACCTTGAACTCTGCTGATGGACTTGTCCTAAACTTCGTGGGTAACAATCTCAATAAGGATTCCTGTATGGATCTGCAAAACTACCTATCCGATGGTGCCAATCAGGGCGTGATAAGAAACGCCAGCAGGGCGGTGATCTTGGTACGCTTGGGCGATATAGGCGGGGCGAGTCCATATGACAAGATATATCGGAAAAAGTTGTTGAGAGCCCAGGCGGGCATCCTTAAGACCTGCGATGTGATGGAAAGTGTGTTCAGGGACAAGAGAACTGCTTACCTTATGACCTCGGCACATGGACTCACTAATCTGGGTAAGGCTAACGGGGAGATCTTGTAGTAAGATGAGTAAGCATATCCTTTGTAGGCTCCCATGGCGCCGGCACTCCATCCGAGACGCGGACACCCTTCCTGCTCTGGGGCTCCGGTATCATTGCTAACGATACGATCCAGAGGCTGGAGCAGATCCAGCTGGCGTCGCTAATGTCAGCTTTGATTGGCTTGCCACCGCCGGTCAACAATCTGGGCCAGTTGCCTTTGGGCTACCTGAATGTACGCCAGCATGAGGAGCGGATGGCAATGCATCTGAATGCCCTTCAACTTCTGCTTCAGGCCAAGGCCCTTGTGAAGCGTCACAAGCGGGGCTTTTTCCACAAGTGGCTTCCTGAGGTGGGAGATTTGAGCCTAAGGCGGATTTCCCTCTATCAGTATCAGATAAACCGACTCACGGAAGAGCGCTGGCAAGCCAAGGCCATGGAGACGAGCCTGATGGCAGCCCGTTTGGCTCTGAATACCATAAAGTCCTACGCCGGATACTACCACATTCCGTTGATTGTGACCACGGCTCTAGCTCTTCTCGGCTGGGAACTCTACCTGGTGCTGAAACTGTCCCGAGATTCACGGGCCTCCAAGGAGCATCGCGCAGGCTTTCTCACCTGGACCACCATAGTGCTGGCTGCCCTGGGATTGCTGCTGGGTGAGCTGGCCTTCCTGCAGGGCATACCGCTGCTGACCATCCTCTGCTTGGTGGTGCCCTTTGGCTTTTGGTGCCTGGCCCTGGCCGAGTTGCCGCATTACATTTTGGATGTGGGAACCCACTTAAGCTGGATCGTCATACCTGCTGGAGTGATCCTTATAACGATCTGCTGCAACTACACCCTTAGTTTGACCTATGCCCTGGCCGTTGGCTTTTACAATCGACACGGCTGGGTGCGTCCCTCCTTCAAGGTCGTGAGCTGGTTGTTTTTCGTCTCACTGCTGAGCCTGTTCTTGTGCTTTTTGCACAAAATGGAGTTCCTGATGGCCACCAATATCCGGATGACCCTGCAGACGGCTGGCATGCTGCTGGTTATCGTGCGACCCTACATGTCCGATGAAAAGCACCAGAAGCGCGTGTGGATTGTCAA
>VNJU01009510.1:0-10686 GCA_008042675.1 Drosophila seguyi | reverse complement strand
ACTGTAGATCCAGTACTCGCCCACCTTTGCCCTCACAAAGCCATCAGCTGACCGGATGCTGGACAAGCGTCGTTGGCTATCGCCGCAGAGCCATAGGGCCGCCTTGCCAGTGCGGTCCTTGACCCACTCCGCTTCATCCCTTGCCCTATAGGATTCGCTAAGAATAGCAACATCTGCCAATACCTCTCGCACCGTCTGCATCAGCAAATCCTGCGCCGCTCTGCAGTGATTCAGGTTAAGTTGAATCACTTGCATACCGTCTTTGGAGGGCCAGCACCGTCGCTCCTGGCCGGGCTGCTGTCGCCGCCGGGTCGGCTTCCTCTAGCGCCAAGTAATCTGCCAGGTTGGCCTGCTGTCTCCTTGCTGCAGACAGCTGCCTTGTGACCTGATTCTCCGCACTTGATGCAGCATTTGCTCCTGTCCACCAGGCTCTTGCACCTGATGGCTATATGCCCGAGCTCCAGGCATCTGAAGCAGCGAGGAGGACCCTCACGCTCCCGTACTCTGCACCTCGTCCATCCTATTTGGATCTCGCCTCGCATCCGCACATCCTTAGCCATCGAGCACGGCAGGCTAATTACGGCCGTTTTCGTCTCCCCTTAGCCAGGACGGAGACTCCGGACCTTGACGGCTCCTTCGCTAAGCTAGTACTGCTTCGTGAAGGCAGCGCGGATCTCGCTCTCCGTCGTGATGGCATCCAGGTTGCGGATCTCGAAGACGCTAACTTTGGAGTCCTCCGTCATGGCTCTCACTTCCGCCGCGTCTCCCAGGACCCGAGAGATGCTCTCCTTAATGGACTCGGCACTCTCTGAGCTGTTCCTAGCTACTTCCAGGAGCAGGTTTCCCCTGGCTGTTCGGCGCACGTTCCTAACTGCCCCTCCGAGACCAGTTAGTTGGTCGTCCTCCCTTCTGGTGACCAGCGCTAGAATTTCGCTGTAGGTCTTTCCCGAGGCCTCCACCACTACAGCATCGGGGCGCGTTCTACGGGGCGGCCTTCTCTTCTTGGCCACAGTACTCCATGGCGTACCTTCAGCGCCGGGCTCAGGCTCGGCGGGTACTGACGAGCTCGCTGGCCGCTGCAAAGGTACCTGTGGCTTGGCGGGAGCTATTCGCTTAGGGGGAGCTGGCCGTCCTCTTTCGGCACTGTTCCTCGACGCTGCGGGGGCCACGTGCTGCACTGGCGGGGGTCGCGGCTGCCTGGGTGCATCGGCTCCGTCGCGTGGCTGGCTCAGTCTTCGTTACGGGTCCGTCTGTGCTGACCGGTCCTTCCTTGGCACTGCCGCCGCCTGCTGTCCCTTGTCCACGCGTTGCTTTCCCTCTGGAATGCTCTGGGCGCACTTGCTGCACACGCTGTCCAGCTTCTTGGGCTTCTCGCTGCTCGCTGCCGACTGCTCGATGCCGGCTTTGAGCTTCAGCATCTCCGCAATCATCCTCTTCATTGCCATGTTTATGTGACCCACCTGCTTCTCGTGCACTTGGCTGTGAAGCTCGTCCAACAGCTCACCGAGCTTTGAGACGCACTCGGCACTGGTCAGTTTTCCCTCTTTCTCCTCTTCGGCGTCGGAGGAGGGCTCCTCTTGTGCAGCCTTGCTCCACTTCGGAAGCGTGCCCCTTGCGTTGCTTGCTGAGCTGGCCGGGTCTCTTCCCCTCTTGGCCGAGTCGGTGGGATCTCCGCCTCCACTCCTCACCGGCGCCGGTGATGGTGTAAGGGGTGGGGAACGGGCGATCAGGCTGCTCTTTCTGAAAGCAGTCGCATCTCCCTTGCCCGATATTCTCTCCTGGCTTGGTGCATTTCCTAACGTGGCGGACAAGTCAGCCACCGCCACGACAGGGTGTTTAGAAATGTTAGGTAGGGCCTCCAGAATCCTTGCCCTAGCCGTGGGATCATCCACTGGTGGATTTCCACTTTTGTGGCTGCCACCTGGAGTAATTGCGTTATTGTCAGACATTTCTCTTCGGTTGCATTGCCGCCAATGCTTCGCTGCATTTTATACCTTCTGCCAGGTTCTATAGCTGCCGGCTACTGTGACTCAGACGCAGACCACGCAGCCGAGCAATGTGGGCAGACGCTACGAGGATTTACACTTGTTTCCCGCTATGGGAGCCAAGATTTCCTTCACCCGGGATACACCGGGTTGCAGTGGGTCGATTCGTCCGGAATCGGGACGCCGCAGAGCCTCCCTCGATGGTCGAATATTTCTCTCCGACTAGATTTAGATGGGGGTTATACCGCCCCGCCTCGGTCGCCAGAGCCCATTTTATGGTGTTCCGCCATAGCGGTAGGGATGGCAGTCGGTCCGATCCATGACCTTTTCCACCATTAGGGCCCACGAGAGTACCTCGATCCATACGAAACGCTACAATGCGTTCGTTACGCGCAATGCGGTCGTTACGCTACACTGCTCAGCAGCTGATCGAGCGAAACAGCTGGCATGACCAACACAACACGTGGAGGCGTCCACATTTGACCCGAAAAGCGAGTGCAAAGGCGGAAGAGCTATCAAAGAGAAAGTTTTTTGGGAAAATACAATCCCCTCTTACCTTTTGGCCAACATCTGCCTCGCCGGATCAGTGGGGCTTGGGTGCCTCCTATGGGCCGCAGGAGCCTCGTCAGGTGAGTCTAGAGACTACACTCACGCCGCATCCTGACCACCGCTTTCACTTTTTGGACCTAGGGGCACTGCCACAGCGCGAGTTTTTAACGGAGCGCCCGCGCAAGGCGACCGTTCGCCGTGACTTCCTTCACTTCAGGTCTGCCGGTGTGTCTGGCTCTACCTGTGTGTCGGCTCTGGCGATCCTCCCTCGTCGTTGGGTTCGGCTCTGCTGCGGGGTTTTGCCGGGCGGGATGTGCGTGTGTGTGTGGGGAATGTTTTACCCTAGCTATGTACAAAGATGCCCGTCTGGGGCCTCATAGCCTAGACTTATATAACTACCCTAAATCCCAAGACAAATAATGACTATGACCCTATTCTAACTGACTACTAATATATACTGTTTACGCCAGAAGGGCGCGAACAGCGGAGCGGCATTGTAAGCGGCCAGCGCTTGCCCTCAAAGCTTTCGCCTTCGCTCGCAAGCACCGCTGGCCGCTCTCTCCTTCTCTCTTCTCGCTCTCCCTCCATCCAGCCGGCAAGAGATTCACCATTCCGCGGTTCCGCGGCTTTTCTTATAGTAGTCCTTAATTTAATTTGAAGTGTACAAATAAAGTGATTGAAGCTACCCCCGCCGTCTTCTTCCTCTTCTTTGGAAGCAACATAGCAGGAACAACAACAACAACCACACCATCTATTCGCCCAGCGACGACCACATCCCCGGATCCAGAAGTTTCGGAATATTTTCTTGGCCAACTCCGCCCACTCCAATACATGGTTCTTCGAGCCGGATCTGTCCTGATCCTACCAGCGCTCCCTGCGGAAAACCAAGATAAGTACGGTTTTAAAATTATTATCCGTCCGTGGTCGCCATTTTCCTTTTCCGACGGCGTTTATTTGTTTCCGTCAATCCGAGTTTAAAAGTGAAAAGTGCAAATTAAATATACAAATGCATATAAGTACATGTGTCCAGCCACAGTGAACTATTCTTTTTTAAAGGGTATAAAGGTGCACTTTGCCAATATCGGCCCCCTACTTCGTCACTGTGATCCGCTGGTATCCAAGCGCATATGCATAAATATATACCGTCCAAAAATCCGTAATCACTTTTATCGTGCGCACACTAAACTGCTGTTTTGCTTCATCCAAATAAAAAGAAATTTCCACACAAATTAAACCAATTTCCATACAAATTTTAATAAAAATTTGAAAATACAAAATAAAATACACAATATACAAATTATATTAAATTAAAGCAAACAACACTTACAGACAATTTTAAATATACACATAGATTCCATAAAATTTAAACTGTTTGTAGGGGGGCCTGAGTAGTCCTTCGAAGATTGCAGGAAATTAAGACAAATATCCCACGGCGCAGGGCAAGAATGGAAAAAACCCAAATTTCCAAAGGAAGAAGCAGAAGCGGGAGCGTCGTGGGCAAATTCATACAATTTAATCGGCTTCATACATGGAACTAACTCTAAGCTTAAAACTAAAGCCGCGCTCCAGCTCGCTTTGCTTCGTCAAAGCGAGCGCGGGAGATCGACGGCGGCCGACCGCCGAGTTCGGTCACAACCCGAGCTCCGGAGCGAGCGGGCACAGGGGAGACCGACAGCGTAAGCGCACAAGCGGGGCGAGCGCGGACGAGAGCGAAAGCTCTGTGCGCGGCAAAGGCACAGTGGCCCCTCACATAAACTTTCTCCCCCCCCCCCCCCCCCCGGCCCAACCCTNCCCCCCCCCCCCCCCTGGCAATCACTCGGTTGCAACATTATCGTCCTTATGGCTGGTGGCAGGCTCCAAACACGACCCATCCAAATTCGATCTCCTGGGCCACCGGCAGTCCATCCTGGATCTTCATGAAGCTCGGCTGCATCACGCGCGAATACATGTCCGCACCCAGGACGACGGAGATCGTCGCGGGGAGGTAGAAGCGCTCGTCAGCCAGTGTAACGTCCTGGAAATGGGCTCGCACCGACTCGTCGAGCTCCCGAACTGGCGTGCGAATGAGCACGTGAGGCTCAACCGTGAATACCACCTCCAACCGGACATTGCTGTCATTCGTGAAGCTCACGGTGTCCGAACATATCCGCTCGTCCCCAACGCTGGTAGTTGGCAGTCGAGAAGCAGACGCTAGCGACGCGTCGACGCAGCTCGTAGGCGTGCAAGGGTCGATGAGTGCCACCGTGTCGAAGACCTGATTCCCGGTGTGGATCCGCATCAGAGCCGTCGGCAGCAGATTGACGCTATGCCGCTGCAACAACGACGGCAGCGACGGAGCGGTGGCCGTGTTCGGCGAGCTGCTCGGACGGCCGGCGGAGAACTGCCTAGGCGCGGCGGACGAGTGCCGCGGCGTAGCCGAAGCACGACGTGGTGTAGCGGACGAGGCCCGCAGGGTTGCTGAAGCATGCCGTGGAGCGGCTGATGAACGCCGAGAAGCAGATCGCCGTGGACTGGCGGAAGAGGTCCGAGGAGCGGCTGGAGCGCGCCGTGGAGCGGCGGATGAGGGTCGAGGAGCGGTTGAAGCACGTCGTGGCGCGGCTGTAGAACTCCGCGGGTAGGCGCCCGGCAACTGGCGCGCCTCCTGACGCGACCGGCGCTGAGCCAACGGTTGATCGGGGAGGTGCAGTAGCGTGTGATAATACTGGCCACATGTTTTGCAGCAGTCTCCTCGCCGACACGCTCCGTCGGAATGCTCGTGGGCCAAACAACTGGGGCAGTACCGATTGGCGAGAACTGCCCGTAGCCGCTTCTCAGCACTCAAACGAAGAAATCGGCGGCACTTTCGTAAAGGGTGGATCTCCCTGCAGACTCGGCAGCGGTAGGAGTCGGTTCCTCGAGAACATCTGCTTTCCAGTGCAATGGCGCTGCGTGGGCGTGGAGACATCGTGGTGTGACTGTCTGACTAGGTCGAAGAGAACAAAAAAAAGGTAGCAATCAGTACTTGTACCCCTACGAATTGTTATTACGGATTAGCTACGGAACAGCACAGTGACGTGGAACATTGAAGTGGACGGGCGACAGGTTACTGAGGGCAGGCAGGTGCCTCCATTGGAAGGTCGACTTTCGCTATGGGACGTTTGATGAGTCCCAGCTCTGTGCGGATGTCGACCACACGGACATGGCCATCAGCTCCTGGAAACACCGCGTCGACCCGGCCTAATCGCCACTCATTGGACGGAAGGTTCTCTTCCTTGACAACCACCATATCTCCGACATGGAGATCTCTTGCAGGGGCTCGCCACTTATTCCGCTTATGGAGTTCCTTGAGGTACTCCTCCTTCCATCGCAGACAAAATTGCTGATGAAGAGCCTTCAGGTGTTGCCAGCGGTTAATAATGGAGAGGCCCTCAAACAAGAAAGTGCCCAGGAGTAAGGGCTAACAGGTCAGCGGTGTCTTCGGACATTGGTGAGAGCGGACGCGAATTCAAACACGCCTCGATCCTAGACAAGAGCGTGGACAGCTCTTCGAACGTGTATTTCCGCGTGGCCGTAGACTTGTAGAACAGGGTCTTAAAGCTCTTGACGGCTGCGTCCCACAAGCCTCCTATGTGTGGGGCTCCCGGCGGGATGAAGTCCCAAAGAAGCTGCTGGTGACTATAGGCACTAGTCACAGCCCCTTTGAGAGCCTAAAGAAAATCGCTTGACGGGGGCATCCTCTCCGGGACACGAAACGGGCGAAGGCGGCGAGAAACTTTTCAGTAGTAAGGTCAGACGTCGGCTCTAAATGGATGGCCTTGGTGCAGAAGCATACAAACACTAGCAAATATCCTTTTGTAATGAGACAGGCTCGTCCCGTGTAGTTCTTGATGTCGAAGGGGCCAGCATAGTCCATACCGGTGTGTGAGAAGGGATCAAATTTTTCACTTTCGGGATCCAGAACTTGGACCGGATCAGACGTATCATCAGCTGATTACCGCCGTGTAGCGTTATGCGATGCGTAAACTAGGAGTCTAGGACTAGGACTAGGAGTCTGGAAAAACGACAGTTGTATGGAAGGATCACCGGGTGCCGTTCGTCGTACTGGAGAAGCTCGGAGGCTGTAACCCGCACGCTCTTATGAGCCCTTGCGAATCAAGGAACGGGTTCAGATATTGAATCGGACTGGATGCTGGAACTGGCCGCTTTTGGCTTAAACATTCGATCTCGAGGGTAAAGTGCCTGCGTTGTGTTACGAAAATTAGGTGACGTTCGGCCGCCGCGATTTCTGGAGATGTCAAGTGACTCTCAAACTCTCAAACAGCCAGGAAGGACCATGCCACCACAGCTGGCTATCCGCAAGGTCTTGAAGCGCTACCCCCCGGCTAGCGAGATCTGCCGGATTGTGCTCAGAGCGGACATGCGCCCATTTATCCACCTCGGTGAATTGAGTGATCTTAGTCACCCGGTTTGCCACGAACGTTGTCCAATGACATGCCGGCCTGTGCAACCAGGCGAGAACAATTGTTGAGTCCGTCCAACAGTGTAGGGTGGACGCGGGGCCGGGCATCTTCGGAAGAATGGCGTTGGAGATTTCGGACAATAGGACGGCTCCGCACAACTCCAGCCGCGGGAGCGACACCGTCTTGACTGGGGCCACCCGCGTCTTTGCCGTTAGCAAGGTCACCGCTACCGTGGACCCGACCTCAACTCGAACGTAAATGGCGGCACCATACGCCTTTTGCGAGGCGTCACAGAACCCATGATGCTCTACCTTTAGGTGTGGTCGGAAAGCGACCCAGCGAGGAATGCGGATCTGATCGAGCGCCGAGTAATTTCTCAGGAAATCAGCCCATCTTGTACAGAACTCTTGAGGGAGGACCTCGTCCCAACCGAGATTCTGGAGCCAAATGTCCTGCATGAACATCTTTGCCCGGACAATGAAGGGAGCTAGCCAGCCGGCTGGATCAAACAATTTGGCAATCTGTGATAGGACCTGACGCTTTGAGAAAGACGATCCCGAGGTCAATTCTGACGGAATGAAGAAAAACTCACCCGACCTTGCCTTCCACCGCACGCTGAGAGTTTTAGCTGTGCTCTCTGCGTCGATTTCAAGGAAATCAGCACGAAGGAGATGGTCAGGCTGGATGTTTGCCAAAATCGCCTTACTATTGGACGTCCATTTCCTAAGTGGGAACCCTGCCGAACCCAGGGCCCCCTCGAGCTCTCGGATAGCTGCCTGCGCCTCAGTCCTTGAGTCTGCCCCAGCGAGAACGTCGTCGACGTACCTGAAATGTCGGATAATGCGACTCGCCTGCAGGTACCTCGACTCTTCATCGTCGGCAAGCTGTTGCAGGACGGGGAGCGCTAGGAATGGGACACAATTGATCCCGAAGGTTACGGTCTTCAATTCGTAGTCACGGATTTCCCCATCGGAATGCGAAACAGAATGCGCTGGAGAGGCGAATGCTTGGGGTCTACCCAAATCTGCCGGTACATCTTTTCGACGTCGGCATTGAAAACAAACCTGACGTATCGCCACTTCAGGATTTGAATAGTCAGGTCGGACTGTAAGACCGGGCCCGCGTAAAGAATGTCGTTCAGACTGATCCCGTTCGCGGAAGGGCTAGAAGCATTGAAGACCACCCGCACTTTAGTGGTCGTGCTTTCGGGCTTGAGAACGGCATGATGTGGAAGGTAGTAAGTGGCGGAACGGCTTGTCGTAGAAACCTCGGCCATATGACCTAAGTCGAGGTATTCTTGGATTACGGCGTCATACCGGGCCTTGAGGAGAGGATCCCTTTTCAGGCGCTGCTCGTTGCGGAGGAATTGAGCCAGAGCGAAGGATCGTGAGGATGCTAGCTCGGAACCCTTGTTTTCGGGGTCGCGCAAGGGGAGCGTCACCACATACTTGCCACGATGGTCCCTTCTGGTGGTTTCTACGAAATTGTGTTCGACAACTGAAGCAGACTCGGGGACGATCTGCGTGGGCACTTCCTCCACCTCCCAGAATTTGGTGAGGAGCTGGTCCAGGGAGTCTTCGAAGGCGCAGCTAACTCGCGTGGAGAACGCAGACACACTGCGGGGGGCCGCGGAGTGGACTGGGCCCATCCAAAAATGGTTTCCTGGCCGAGAAGAGACCCGCAAATGTTCGTCTTGGAATTGCCGAGGAGAATAGACGGAAGAATGTCTGCTCCTATTAAGACATCGATTTGGGAGCTCTCAAAGAACTTGGGGTCTGCCAGGGGGATGTCGGGAAGATCCTTAAGAAGATCTCCTGAGATTGGATATGAGGGCAGATTCCCGGCCAGCTGCGGAAGAACATAAGCTGCGGTTTCTACCTGTAGACCAGGTCTGGACGGCGATTTAATCGAAAAGGAACACAATTTCGTGGACTGAGCGGCAACGGTCTGGTTCAGGCCGGACACTTGGGCCTGAATAGTCTTGAACGGAGGTCTGACTAGGTTGAAAAGTCGCTCAGTAATAAAGGTCGCTTCGGACCCAGAGTCAATCAAGGCGCGCGCTTGGAAGCTGCACCCCAGATGGCACACGTTAATGAGTGTAGTGCCCAGTAGGACGGCTCTTGAGCCGGTAGCAAAGCATACTTGGACGTCTGCGGGATCTTCTGAGGCGCCCGTTCCTCTGGGAGTGGGCGAGGGCCGAGGCCTAGTTGTCGCAGACGGAACTGGGGCGGTTGCAAATGGATTACCGCGGTGGAGGAGGGTGTGATGTCGGCTGTGGCACGTGAAGCAACTGTGGGCACTAGTGCAGTCCCGTTGCTGGTGTCCTCGTGCGAAACAATTCAGGCAAAGCTGTCGTCTCTTAATGTAGTCGGAGCGACCATTTACATCCATTTCAAGGAACCGCGGACATAGGCGGATAGGATGGTTCTCTCGGGAACAAAGATCGCACCCCTGGCTGGAGCCACCCTGGCTTCATACGCGTTGAGCCTGCGCGGTGGGGCACTTGCAGTTGCCGATCTTGGCGGTAAATGTCCCGAACTGCTAGGCCGGACGTCGTCGATGGCCTCCAGAGTACGATGGCGCTCTGTCAGAAACCCGTCCAGCTCAGTCCAAGTTGGAATTTCGGCCTTGTTGTGTATGGATTGCTCCCACAAGGAAAGTGTGATTTTGGGAAGCTTTGAGGACACCATATACACTAGGAGACAATCCCAAGCCTCGACTTGAACCGAGGACATCTGTAAGGCAGTTAAACAGCTTTGAATGGTGCCTTGCAGCTCTCTTAAGGCGACCCCGGATTCTTGGGGGACAGCTTGAAGGTTGAATAAAATCTTCAGTTGGCTATTAACCAACAAGCGCCGGTTCTCGAAGCGATCCGTAAGGCTTCTCCACGCGGAACCCATCGTTTGTCAACGGTGCCTTTGAGACAATTGCGTGTGCATCCCCACTCGTCTTGGCGAGAAGGTGAAACAACCTTTCCACCGGCGTAAGTCGCGAATTTTGGATGTAAATCGCGGTGAAAAGGTCTCTGAAGGTGGGCCATCGAAGATAATCCCCAGCGAATACTTCGGTGCCCACTGGTGGTAGACGGCAGCCAGTGGAAATGGACGGTTGGATGGTGACGGAAGCCTGAGAGGACTGAGAGGTGGCCTCCTCTATGAGCTCTTGTGGATTGGCGACACACTTTTTGTAGACGGAGAAACAATACTCATATTTGGACTGGAGTGTTAGCCCTATATCTGAACTTTCGACGGATGCCGCAAGAAGCTCAGAACAACTGTCGTAATCTTTCTCCACTTTTTCCCACAGTGCTCGGATTTGATCGCGACGCACTTGACACAGATGGGGGGAGAGCCTGGTAGTTTCTGGGGTGCCTGGAGTGTGAATGTTGGCCTCAAATTGCCTCACACGGTCCGTGGTGGCAGTGAACTTCCTCACGGCGATATCGATGGCGCCTTGAGCCATTTTTGTTGTCGATCGAGTGTGTCTTGACGATGGACCTGGGCTGATATTTAAAGAATTGTCGCTACTAGCCCGTGGATTGGAAACGGACGCCCTTGATTTCGGACGAAGGGGCCGCGGAGATGCGGATTGGGACCTCTCCAAACGGATAGATGGGGTCAGACGCAGCTTCTTGTCGTCTCCCGTTGGCATTCTCAGAATTGAATTCTTTTGCTTGGCGTGTGTCGCCTAGTGTGAGCAACAAGTGTCTCGTA
>VNJU01009508.1:0-35755 GCA_008042675.1 Drosophila seguyi | reverse complement strand
CGCTGTTGTTAGCGGCTTGTTATCATTGGGCGTGTTTTATTAACTTTTAAGCTGCCATACACGCGAGGGGCCATAAAAAGTGCAACTGCCCAGGCAAGCAACTGAAAACTGCAAAAGTCAATTAAAAATTTTTTACATTTGTTTGCACACAGAACGGAACGGAACGCGATTTCGGTTTCTGTTTCTTGTTTCCATCCTGGCGCGATAATCATAACTGCAAAAAAGTAAGAAAACTACGCGCAGGCGTCGCCCGTCAATAATTTATGGCCCTCAAAAGGATGGATCTTACCGGGGGGGTTAAGTGTGTCCGGGGGGTACAGGTGAGCTGCTGGGGCACAGGTGAGCCGGGTAGCCGGCAGGCTGGTGTATTGAAATATCATCTCGCAACCATTTGCCGTTCAATTTGCGTTCGCAACGCTCTTTTGATTGGTTTTTCCAGCCCATCGCCCTCCATCCTCCGGCGGCGATCCTCGCGATTCCACTACAAATTGATTGCCTTAAAGTAACTTGTAAAATGCATCTAAGAGATGCACCAGGAGAAATGGGGTTCAGGTGAGGTTACTAAGTGACTTTAAATTTAAGAAAAGGTATCAGTAAAGATGGTTGTTAGCTATAAACTTGGAAACATTGAACTTAACATATTATTGTATAAAAATTCTATGGAAAAAGTATTTTTAAATAGTTACCAAATAAGAATTCGTAATGCTGTTAGGAATTTCCAATTCATTTTTACTAACCTAAAGTTCCGATTTTAAGAACATCTACTAAGCCCTATTTTACCAAACTAAATTCCTTTTAAAAACATCAATACTTTTCCCCTCAGTGTAGACTACCCTTGGTGTTGTTGTGGTGTTCCTGCCGCTTCCTGGGCTCCTCTTTCAGCAAAAAACAGAAGCAACATTACAAATGTGTGGCGTTATTGCCACGGGGGAGGAGTCTGGAGTCAGGAGTCAGGAGAATCGACTTCTTTTTGATTAAAAAGAGGAAAAAGGCCAGAGGAGTGGGAGCTGAAATAGGAGTTGCATTCGAACGTCGAGCTGGACTTCGTGAAGGGGGAGTTGGGGGCCTCGTTGGACTGACCAAAAGCAATCGACGTTGTTAACAAGCATTTCAGCGCATGACAATTGGCATGCACACCTCCGGGCCATTAATATGCAACCGATGCTGACACATTTGGAGCTCAACTCAGTTGCAACTATCCCACAAGGCAATGGGCTTTCGTTCGGTTATTTAATCACAGAAAATCCTACGAACATAAATAACATTTCCCCAACTTATTTGCACAATTTGTTTGCCTGTTTTGACAGTCCCCCAGGTTTGCAGGCATTTTCGATGACTTCGCTTAGGATATATGATATGAAAGTTGCAGAGGAGGTTTCCGAGGAGATTGCATCGTGCAAGTTGATCTTAGGAATATAGAAGGCAATTGCAAAGGCATTTAATGGGCTTCTGAAAGTAATTAAAGCAATGGAATGCGATTAATATGGGTATAAGGAGGGGGAAATTAAGTGCTGGAGTTTGTAGGTCTTACAAATAATTAATTGGTGTTGAGATTTAACTAGAGATAGGTATACTAAGGATTAAACCTTAATTTTACTTTATTCTTTAAGTATATTTTAAACAAGATCATTTCGAGAGTGATTTTTCCTTAGTTTTTAAATTATTCAATAGATCTTTTAGCACCCTGAAAGTATCTTAAAATGTATTCTGCAAACTTCATATTTTCCGCTTCATATCCTTGTGTCACCATTCCCCTCCTATCAGTTTCGTAATTTCGCTTAGCATTTCGCACCTCTGACTGAATTCTATCCCCAATTCAAGCATTGTCACGTTTCAGGATTCGCATTTTGACGGCAAATATCAATTGTAGCACATATTTGCATAGGCCAAACACGGAAAGGGGGCTTGGATCCTTCCCAAATTATCAAAGGGGAAGGTAGCAATGTATTGTCATCTCAACGTTTTTGGGGATACATTTGCACATGACTGAATTTTGTCGCGGATTTTTGCGGTGTCGCTGGGATGAAGATGTTGCCTGTCTGTTGCTATTAAGCTTGGAATTCAGAGATGCTTTTATTTTGTTTTAAAAATAAGGTAAATAAAGGATTTATTATCAAGAAATGGAAGTAGTGTTATTAAATAATTTAAATAAGTACCTAATGTCGTTTATAACTGAGTCAAAAAATTATTATTTTCAATTTGGAATACTTTTTTGAGTGAGTTTTTATTAGGTTAAAAAATACGGGGTTACCAAATTAGTAAATTAAAATGCCAAAATAATATTACCCTGCAAGGTCATAAAACACTTATTTCCTATAAGAACATAGCATACTTTTTGGGGGATTTGGAACAAAGTAGAATCTAATATTTCTTGTAGATTTTTTTTAAACAATTCTTTGTTACCAATTTAAAAATAGTACCGCTTCAGCGATAAATAAAATAAAATTATATAACTTAATTTTATAATAATTTTAAATGAAAAACAATTAAAGAAACGACCAAACTTTTTAATTTTTGGTTTAGAATTATTATTATTAGAATGTTATGCTTTCTGAAAATTTTATTTTATTTAAAATTACTATAATATTAGTTAATTTAATTTAATTTCATTAAAATACATTACATTAGGTAATGTCTCTAGTAAAAAGGACATATTGCCAACACTGACATTGCACCCTCCTGTGGCAACAACATCGAACCCCGCAGCAACATCAAACATCAGTTGCTGCAACGGCAAACAAACGAGTGAGAAAGCCCTCACCCACTCACTCGAATCTCAAGGGTGTGTTCAATTGTGTCAATTTAACGCCTTTTATGGCACACCAACCGCCGACACCTCCCCCTGGCCCACCGCTTTCCACCCCCCGTTAGAGCACCCCGTTTCTGAATGAGTTGCTGCTGGCACTGCACGTTGGGCATATTAATTATTGCCTGGCCAACGGATGATTCAAATAGATCGCTGCTAGCTGCTAGCTGCAACTGTTGTTTAACCCACTCGACGGCACAAGTGCTAATTATCCCTCCATCTGGGGTATCGGGTGCATTGAGTACGTACTCGAACTCGTCCACGTCCTCGTCTATTTGCAAAATGCATGCTCGCTTTACGCCGGCCAAACACGATTATTAGTAGTTGCCTGTCTAAATATTGGAAATTGACAATGTGCAGCAGGAGCAGGCGATGCTGCTTAAATGGTTTATAGATGGCATCCGAAAGGATGGATTGCTCCCATCAAGGATGCAGAGCAAACAGCCGGGTTTGCTGGCAAGGAAGAAGGAAGCTTCTCGGTTGCAGTTGTGGGCGGGGTTTTGTTTACGGGATTCGTAATTAAATTGGTAGTTGCACAAAGACCTTATTTATAGACTTGAATATGATTTAGGAAACTGCATTCGGATAAACGTACTCTTATGAAGTAATATTATTTGTTTATTATATATATACCAATTTTTCTCTAAGCTAAAATGATGTAATATCTAACCAAGAAACCCCCTCTGGCCAAATATAATTAAGAGTTATAAATTATGTCTACATTGTTATGGATTCTCAAAAGATATACATATGTATATGAAAAGGGTTCATCAAAATATGTATTTGGAATTCCCCAAGGTTAATATTTATTTGATTCCCTCTATTTACTGATTCCTTACCCAAAATTCGGCAATATTTTCACATATACCAAGCTGCCCAGTGGCTATACACATGTAATCAAAGATATCCTAAAGCCCAGAAAATCCTGTAAATTATACAATTCATAGGCTTAAAGGAGCAGCGGCAGTTGCGCTTGCCTGGCAAATATCCTTGATATCATTTAGTCAACTGGAAAAAATTCAATCAGCATACTTGGCAAATATTCAACAACGCTCTGGCGCTGCTTCTGGCTCTGAATCTGCCTCGGGATGGGGATAAGGGTGAGGATGAGGAGGAGGAGAATGTAGATGTGGATGTGGATGTCGATGACGATTGTTTGACATCCCACAGGGGGTGGTACACGGTACAGCGGGTGGGGCTGCATAAATCAACAGCAAATAAATGCTGATACGCTGAAAGTTCGTCTTGGGATGCTTTCGGTTGAAACAAAAAAACACTCGAAGCGGAAACGAAGAGAACAAAAAAAAAAGGACAAAAAGAGGAGAAAAATTCGCATTCGATAATTGAATTTTCCGTGGCGTGGAGAATAGGAATAGGGAAAAATGTCCAAAAGAAAAGCACCAGAGAGGGCGTGGCGGTGGTGTTGCGAAGGACCCCGGCAGCGTGTCCAGCGATGCATGCGTCGCACGTAGCCCCGAGGAGCAGCCAGCGAAAGGAGGAAGAGGAAAGGAATCAAAGGAGCAGCAGCAGCAGCAGGATGGGGAGCTTGGAGCCGGGAGCCTGGAACTGGTAGCTCCAAGCTGCTCCCATATTATGTGCACAATAAATAGACGTGATCAGCATGAACAAGGTGAGAGAGCAGCTCGCTGTCGCTGGCGCTGTCCTTCTCCTCCTTGTCCTCGTCCTCGTCCTGCTTTTTCCTCCTTTTCCTAGGGAGCAGTCCTTGCGCTTGGCTGAGCGGCCACATCGCTGGCTGCATGCTGACAAGAGTAAAGCACTAAAGAAAAAATGCTTTCCAAAAATTAGGGAACAAAATTACAAGTCCTTTTTAATTATATTAAATTGCTTACATGATATTTTTAGTTAAAAATAAATTATATACAATTTTGTCAAGGAATTTACATATTCATAACAATTATAAAATGTTTTCTAACATTTGTAGAATCATTTTTTTCGAAGCTCTTGCTTTTTTTGCCAAGTGCAGGAACTTGGAGCGCCAAAATCCCCGAGTGGAAAGCACTGGCAGGACGAGGATTTTTTGGGACTGAAGGAGCCACGGCAAAGGAAGCACTTGAGAGGATGTTGACTGAGTTTTTCCTTAGCTTCTTCTTTTTGCCGACAGTTTCCGGCTTTTGTTGCACGAAAAGTGCTCGACGGGGTCTTTTGTGTGCGTCTCTCTGTGTGCCCTCCGAGGGGTTGGCGAAGTATGCCACCCCCCAACCGCCTTCCTCTTTTACACCCAAAAAAGATGTTGAAACTTCCGAAAAACAAGGCGCCGCTAAACTTTTTTTATGCTAACTTACTTTGTAGTTTCTTCTTATTTGCAACTTTGATTTTTGTTTATTTTCGCTGGCAAGGCGCCACCCCCGGAGGACGAGCGAACAAAGAAAAAAGGAAGCCGAGAGCTCCAGCTCCAGGGGTGGCTTGGGATACGCAACCCCCAAGAAAGAGAGGGTCTATGGAGAAGTGTGAGAGTGAGAGAGAGAGAGAGACGGTTGAAAAATGGCGGCAAGCAGGCAGCTTCAAGTAGCAGGAAAATTTCTTGACACGGAAAATTTCCTTGGACTTTGTTTTTCATCGCCTTTTTTCTTGTCATTTTCTGTCTTCCCTCTTCCGTTCACTTTAAAATGCGCCATTTTCTTGTTTGCTGACCCAGGCCTAGCCATCGCCATCGTCGTCGTCACCCTGGCCTCCCCCGATATTCCAAGCGGAAGTTTTATGAATTTTCTACAAAGCAGCCAAGTTTTTTCCCCTTGGATTTCGCCTTCTTCGCTATCATTTTTTCTTTGCAGGAAGATTTCTATATTGCTGTGGAATCACTGCAGTGTGCATAATGACAAAAAGTAAAGGAAATTGTTGCTGCTGCTGCGTCAGGAAATATTCATAAAAAAAGAAAAATCATCAAGAAAAGTCTGTTTCCAAAGGGCAGCCAAGAGAATGTGACAAGAACTTGATGGTTCGCCATGCGGGTTGGTTACAAAATTTCAAACATTTCACTTCAGTTTTTTGGGGCAATTAAAATGTACTGAAAAACGTAAGGGTGCCAACCCTTTTTTATTCCCCTCCTTGGTGGAAATTAACATCACCTAATGAAGTTATTAGAGGCGTCAATGAAGGTCAACGAATTGACATTTAATTAAGTGCGAGAGCAGCCCGCACTCAGAAATGATCTTTTAATTGTGGAGCACCTAATTTCGGCCTCAATCATCATTTTCTTTTTAGAGTTTTATATTTCAGTTTTTTTTTTTTTTTGAGGACTGTCAATTGACGGACCGTGAAGCGGAAAGTGTTGTTCATGTGTCATTAGGGGAATGACATTTGTTTTGGAAGTCAGTACAAGTCATTAAAATGGGGAACTAATGGTTGATATTAATATTTTTCATAATTTTAATCAAATCGGCAACTTCCATTATTCTTTATTGAGAAATTAAGCAAGAAGGTTTCTAAAGTTAATATCATAGCATAAAATATTATATTAATTTCCCTAGACTTAATAAGCTTGCATTCTAGTACATTTTAGCTTAAGACTTAATCCCTAAGCTAATGTTTATTAAAATATTTGAATCATACTTCAAGTTGAGCTTTAAGTTTCCGTTTTGCTTTATTTATAAATATTTTTTATTTATTTGGTTGCCTTTCTCAGGCGAATTAGCATAAATTATGCACGCCCACTTGCGAATGCAGTTCGTGCGTGTGACCTCCTCCACACCCCCTTTTCATGACGCCCGTGCACGTGCCATTTTCCATTTTCCACTGGCAGGTGAGGCGACGCACAATTAAGCGTCAAGTGGCAGGACCAAGGGATGCCACTGCCACCGGAGAAGAGGGTCGGTTCTCAAGGACTCCCCGCGTAGTTTATTGAATTTTCATATTTTGGGCCTGCAACTCGCTCAACTATGTAAAGTGAATTTGGTAAACGAATTAGGCATCTCGCTGGCTCGAAACTTTGGCCAAACAAACAACTCGGCAGTAGGGCTTAAAAAAAAGGCTATACAAAAATATATATAGCCACGCCCCTCGTACTAGCAACCGCCTTCAGCTCAGCGGGAGTCTTTGCTTTGAGAAAAGTTAAAAAAAAGGGAAATACACGGTGAAATATATTTAAAACAGATTTTTTTTTTGTATTTTAAATTGTAATTTAATTGCAGAAATAAATATATATAAAGGGGGAAGGGGTTTTACTTAATGAATAAATAAATTAAAATATCTTAAATTCTTAAAAATAATTAAAAATATGTATTTAACCAGAGGTATAACATTATGAATATATCTCTACGAAAAACTTTAATAATATGTCACTAAAATATAACCAAGCTAAAAAAGTGTATCCTTACAGCATTCGATTTTTTTATTAAATATTCATAAATAGTAAATTATCATATTAATATTCATAAAATTAATAAAAGTCACAGTGAGATATATTAGTATTGAAATAATCATATTTTTTAAATGTTTTCAAATATAATTTACATAAATATGGTACAGACGTTAGCAAGCTTAGGCATCTGCTTTTCCTGAAGACTTTTCCTCAAGTGTAATATAATCGAATTTATTTGTCTGAGGGTTTTCTCTTGGCAAAAAGTTTTTTGCAAAGCTGGCAGCGGTTTTCAGTTTTGAGTTCATCTCCTGCGGCATCCCCCTGGAAGCCTCAGCTCGACCGAAGAACTCCAACCCCTAACCGCATTTGCACACGCTCGTCCACACACACGAGATTTGATTTTATTTTATTTTATTTCACTTTATTTTACTTTTCTTGCCGCCGTTGCCGGCATTTTCGGGATCCTGCTCAGAAGCTGTGTAAAATTAGCAGCATAAGATTGGATTATATCCCCTTATGTGTGGCATGGATGGCGCAACTTGCCTTTTTCCCTTTTTCTGGTTTAGTTCGGTTATTCGGTTGGACTCGGGAAGAGACACAGAGTCTCCTGGCCCTGTGATTAAATATGTCGAAGCACGTGCCACGATTAGGCGAGCGGCGTTGCGTTGAAGCGTGAGCTAGGGGTTAAGGTTTGGGACTCGTACTGGGAGGCGACACTTTTGTTGAATTGCTAATTTGCTTAAAGTCAGCCTTTCTTTCGCCTGAGTGACCAACGGACCGGAATTCCCCTAGTAAATCCCTCTGAAAATGGGATTATTTTGAAGTGGCATTGGTTTTTCGAAGCTTTCAAGGAGACAGCGATAGAGATGTTAACGGAAATAATGGTGGCATTATAGGGTTAGTCACACGATTTGCTGCCGAATCAATAGCAAACACAGTTAATTTTTCGGAATGTTTTAATTAATATAAATAAAATCTGATTGTTACATAGAAAAGCTTAATCTTCGTATAGAATTTTTCACAAAATTCTTTTACCATAAATTTTATATAATGTATTTTTAAATCTTTAGGTGCAATTTTAGAACTATTATATATTTTATATCCCCCATTCTTTATAAGTACTATTTCGCTGGTATATTTTTGTTCATTATTTTCCGAGGACTCTCCTTCATAATCTTGGAAAATCGTTGACCCTGGCCATTCATCTCTTGGCTGCAAAAGACTTTTCCCAGCTGGCCAAGTCGGCACAACGAAACGCTCTCTAATTGGAACCCCATTGGCTCACAAGGCTTCGTAATATAGTCGTTCTATAAAGTATACCCCCAGCCCCTGGGCCGGTACCGGGGACATAAAGTCAATTAATCGCCTAAAGTGCGGGATAATAATTCCGGGGGACTGGGAGAAACCAAACCGCGACAACCGCCAAAAAGCGGCGGCTCAGCCCGGCACCTCGAGAGAGACGTCTCAACTATAAATTGCCCCGAATGGGTATGGAAAAGGTATATGCTACTCGGACCTGGGACTCAGACTGGGAATGGAACCCTCCTTATGGATGGATGGATGGATGGTTGGGGGATTCTTGTTTGTGTGCCTCGCGCCTCGCGCCTTTTGCTGTTTGTTTTTGATGTTGATGAATGTCGGTGGCCGCAACTTTCCGCTGTTGTTTTAGTTGAACATACAAAAGGTTGTGCGCCCGTGTGTCTGTGTGTATATATATATTTATTTTCTGACCATTTTCTCTCTTGTTCCCAGTTAATGTTTTCATTTTGTGGAGTGGCTTGGAGGGGGCTGGATTTGGGATTGGATTGCGTGCTGCTTGATGCATGTTCCCCTCACATTTTACAGATCCACTTAACCTCGTGATTGATATGTTGCAATAATTCTTATCAAACAATGACCACCGAAACCAGTGAAAAATCGACTAAGGAGCACCTTTTCGAAAGATGGTTATGTTTTGGGAAAGCAGTTGGGAAAGTTAAATATGATTTTATAACCATAAAAAAACATGTGTCTTTGTTAACAGTAATTTCAGAAGCTATTTAATATTTATTTCAATACTTATAAATAATTTTGATTGCGTTGAAAACTATAAAATTACATTTGGATACGTGAAATTTATTTCAAAATATTGAAAAAAGAAAAGTAATTAAGCTCTTTTACGCCTAAACTTGTAGGTAATAAATTTTTCTACCAATAGCTTAAACTAATTAACTGCTCAGCTGAAGTACGGTGCTTCAGTTGTCGAATGAGGTCATGAATTCGATTATTAAATTTGAGCTTCAGAGGTCGCTCTTTTGATGTCACACCATTTTCCGAAACGATCTTAATTACGTTATGGGCAAAGTCGGCGCCAGCACCAGCGTTTTCCACTTTCATATCCAGATAGCGTAAATGTTTGCATTTGGCTAATATCTGGCAAGCGTCCTGATCTGAGGCATCGCCAAACGTTAGGTTGAATTGCAATTCCTCCAGTGTGTCGGCGTGGCTCAGAATCCATTTTAAAATATCTGGGGTGCTCGTAGAAAAAACAAACGTTTCATGGAGATGGAGGCTTTTAAGGGCCGGACAAGGTACTCCCTCAAATTCTTTCGAAGTAGTGAAGCTTCCGCTTTGAATACTTAGCGATCGAAGTTCTTTAAGGCTACTGCACAGCTCGTGTATGTTGAGAAAATGATCCGGGCAACCGATAATTTTCAGATCTTCCAAAGTAATCAAATTTCGCACTTCAAGTAACTCGTCGCCGCCAAATTTCATTAAATGCACCATCCTTAGGCTAGCTTGGAGCTTCAGTAGCTTGATAATCCCCAAATGATTTCCCATTGGCTGGATGATGTCATTGTATAAGAATATTGAGCTCAGGCTTTTTGCGTTATTCAGCAATGCCTTAATAGCATTGATATTCGCAGTCGTAACTTTAAGAGCTACGGATTGCACGCTGGGGCAATGCTGTATCACTAATTTTGATATGGCATCGTTGAACATGTAAATGCCGGTAATATATTTCACGCTTGATCCACAAATTTGCAGGACGTCCGACCACTCCTTCACCGTCAAATCACAAGTGTCGATTTCTTTAACCCTTTGGGTACTGTGGCAACAGAATGCCGATTCGATATGGGGATGAATCAGAGCCAAACGAAGTTGGTCTCTTAGGCTCGGCAATTTTTTAAGTATTAAGATCAGAACCTCAAGGGGCAAGTCCGTAATGTTCGGTGAGGAATTCATTTTGCAGCAAAATCGGTGAGCAAAATTAAGATTAACAGAATAAGACTTGCAAGCGATTCAAAACTTTTTTTCTTCTCAAACAACTAAACTTCCAGGTCTAAGCTTACCTGTGACAAGAAAAGCAAAGTGTTGCTTTGCTTTACGGGATCACATAAACTTCCAGGGTAACTTATCAGAACACTTAAAAATTATTGACTAATATATTAAAATATAGATTTTATCATCGAAATATATAAAAAGTTCTCACTGAGAAAATTGTGTATTCCCCCCAAAAATATGTACACAATTCTCACTTTTGTAAACAATATTAAGAAATATTAATTTCCATTTATCATTTTGATTGAGCGATCAAATCAAAAGAGAATCGCTGCCATCTCCGGTTGTTTTCTCGTGTGATTTCTTTATTATGATAGCAGAGATTCTCTTTTAATGATCTTTGCGCCGTCTTGATTTATGGATCCCAGAAAAACAAACGGAGACCCAAGAAAGCAAAGGCAAAGCAACGGCAGACCCGAACTCAGCTTTAGCCGCAAGGTGTCGAAACTGCAAGTTTTTCGGGGGAGGGGCTTTTGAAACATACAGACATATGTCTTCAGGCTTTGGGAAAATGGGTGAATAGAACGCCAATCTAACGGGGTCCACTCTAATAGAGGGGATCTGTAGAGGGCGTGGATCAGCGTGAAAATGTGTGTGAAAATGGGTAGATTATCAAGAGGTTCCCAGGCTTTATAAATACTATTCATGTTGTGCCATCAACCTGGGGGGCAGAGATTAAAGGGATTTGTTTAAGGTCGCCCTAAAATAAATAGTCTTAAAATTAATCTCAATTAAAAACAGCATTTCAGAACAGTTTGCTTTTTATTTTATGCCAGCACTTGCAGCTCAGAGTAGCTTTAAGTTGGCAAAATTTTATAAAATTGAAAGCAAACTTGTATGTATAAAGCGTTCCTTTCAATAGAAGCGTGTCCTTTGAGACAGACCCCGTCCGCCATCAAAAAATCCACCCACTTTCCCCCCCTCAACATTCAACTGCTCCCTCGTCGAGTGCCTGCGACTCTCGACTTTTGTTCTTTTTTTCCCGGTTCAGCCAAGACTTAACTTAATTATACCCTGTAAATAGGCATTCGAGTTGTGCAATCCCTTTTGGCCTTTTGTGAATCGACGGTGGGAGGTGTGGTCCAAGGGGTGGGTACCCCTGATTTCCTGCCCCCGGTCTCTATAGAGAGATCCCTTTGTAAGCCGCTTAGATCCCGAAGGGTTCCGCTTCCTCAGTCATTCTGGGCAGTGTAAAATGTCCTGTATGCAAGCGTACAAATTAAAATTCGGTTTCTGCGGTTCTGCCACACTTGCATAACACCCAAACACCCAAACACCCTCCCGTGCAAACACCACCGACGCGTCGGGCAAACAACCCATGCCAGATAGCATCCGATCCAGAACCAGAAGCATAACCACTCCTAAACCACACCGACACGCTCTCTATAATTTATTTTGACATGTTTGCCAACACATTTCAATTGATTTTATTGTTGCCGCGAGTCTAGCGCTCCGCCATAAAAATAAAATAAAGTGAAATCAGATGAAAAGTATCACAATTATTGAAATATGAGAACTTTTGACGGGCGACACTTGGAGAAAATCAGAGGGTATCTTTGAAATAATATTGTAAGAGGTCATGGAAATGGAATTGAGTAATAAATAGTATTTAATAATTTTTTAAATAGTAGAAACAAGTTTTCTATTAAACACAGCCAGGAAATCAACATAAACATTTAGGAAATGTCTTAAATAGTATCTTTAGGGCACTGTTTTACTAATGGTTTCCGGGATATTTTTTATATCTTTTTTTTATTTTCTGAATTTCATTAACAAGACTTATAAGTGTTTGTTTTATTTTATGAAATATATTTTATGAAATTAAATATCGAATGATTAAATAAATTTGGTTAATTAAATAAAATTACTGCTATTATAATTCGAAAATTATTATAAGCTGTAGAAAATATTAAATTTTTATCAGGTGTCTATCTTTTTACCAGCAATTATTTAATTATTTAATAATATAAGCTGTTTATTGTCTATTTATTTATTAATTAATCTATTAAATTTGTTCAATGTTCAATTCAATTCAAAAGCATTCTCACATTTGTTCAGAGTGCATCCTATAGTAATAACAAGTTGCAGTTATCGCCTACAAATCACCCGAAAACCGCAGAGCAGACAGACTCCCTCGCTGGCAAATAGTTTTGCGGATTTGTAAATTAACAAATTGAATTAAACGCGCGACTGGGCAGCAGAGAATCAGTGGAAGCCCTGGCAACCCTGGCAACATCTATGGGCCTCCTCTCCCAAAGGGGGTTTTTAGTTTTATTTTCGACTGGGTTTACGCCTATTTGCATTTTCCGTGGTTTGCCCGGTTGGTTGGTTATTTGGTTGATTTTGATTTTTTTCCTGATATCTCGAAAATTATGAATAATTTCCTGGGTTTGTTGTTCGATGATATAATCGCGATGATAATCGCTATTTGACATCATGTGGCAAATTGCGGCAATTGTTGTTAATGATTAGGCCGTGCAGAAATTGCAGAGATCAATGGCCTTTGATTGCGGTCACAGATACGTTTGAATTTCTGCAGGTCTCCCGGGACCTTGCACTGATTTTTAGGGGATTTATAGAGTCCCTTTTCCGCCACTTTAAAGCCTTGCAAATAACTTATCTTAAGTTGAGAGAGATTTTATTTTTTTGTTTGCTCGCAAAAGGGAAAATTTGATATTTGTGCATATTTTAAAGCAAACAATTTGCATGCAAATACACATACAGGCGAAAAAAGTTTTCCTTCTGTGTTTGCCATATATGGCATATGTGCCAATGTGTGCCTGCGTGTGTGTGCTTTGGTTGTGTTTGTGTTTGTAATGCCTCCTCCGCCTGTGAAAATATTCGACATATTTTCCAGAAACCAAAGCAAACATCAAAGGGTTCTGGGGTAACGAATGGGAAATGATCTAGAAAGTTTCAAAGGAGGTGGGATTTTTTTTAATTAAGTTCTAGGAGTTGATAAGAAATTTGTTTTTGAAAAGGAAAAACTGGGGAGTTAGAAATACATTTATTTCACTTTTAAGACCTCAAAAGATAGAATAATATGCATCACTTTAAATTATATTTCTGTACTCAAATTATTCAATATATTTTCATTCTAAAATTTTTATAATTATTTTAACTCTAACTTCTTTGGGTCTCAGGAACATAAACAGGGAACAGGTCATAAAAAAAAAACGTTGACAACTTTTAGGAAAGTGAAGTCTATGGATATGCAAATGAAGTCTATGGCAAATGTATTTTGATTTATATTTAATAATAATAATTAAAAAGCATATGATTTTATAATATAATTAAATCTCGTACTATATTTTTGAATCATTAAAACAAAAAATAAAATTAATTCCCTTGAGCAAAGCATTGACTGTTTTAAAAATTAATAAAAAATACAAAATAATTTCAACACCTTTAATATAAAATCAGTGACTACAAATATTATATCTTAAAGAATTCGTCATACATTCTTAAAAGTATACTTTTTAAAGGCTTATTATTTATTTAATGCTTCTTACCAAAAATAGAAACCCTCCAGAAATTCAATGATTTTTGCTGGCACTTCCTTAAAAGTTTTCGGAAATACCTCTTATTCTCCCATCGGAGCCCTTCCATAGCAAGCAGTAAATATGCATTTTGTTGAATTTTCCATTTCCATTTCCATACCCCTCCCCTTTAGCCATTTCCATTTGGCCAACCATTTTGCGCATTTTTATGTTGTTTATTTTTGGTAGCTTTTTAAAAAACATCAGAACTTTTCATTTACATATTCGCTTTGTAAAGAGACACACACAGAGAGCGACCGGATGGAGGGAGCTGAGCTGGTGTCCTGTGTATCCTTCGGAGCGTTTGCTACATTTCGCCTGGTGCCGAAAATTTGCATAAAATGCAAATGATGCTGAGCGGGGGAAAATCGTGGAGGAAGGATGAGCTACCTCGGTTACCGCTGTGGCTTTTTGTGGTCCTTTGCGATATCATATTTATTAAAAGGATTATTGGTGCTTCACTGGCATATCCTGTTAGCTGGCTGCCTACCCAAAAAAAATCACCCAGAAATGCGAATGGGAATGGCTCTCCATTTTCCCATTTATGCAAATGAACAACGGCTGCCTTTTGTTTCAGGGGTTTCCTCCTTCTCTCCTTCCCCATTTGAAAATATGCTGCTCTTCTTTACTTTTTTTTATTATTCATCGCTGGGCGCCGCCATATTTGATTTAAAAGTTGACGCCGCCGAATCGCTTCTAAAGCCTTATAAAAAAAATGAAAATAAATTTATACAAATACAATTAAAATTGGCGAGTTTTTCTTTTACAACTTCGGGGGAATTTTCAGTGAATTTTCACCTGATTTCACACCTGGCACTTAGCACTTGGAGAGCCGAAAAGCCGGCGCTATCTTTTGACTTGACGCTTTGTTATGATTGCACTCTATTTACCTGGATTTTCTCACCTCCGAACTCGGTTTACTTCTAATGAAGTCGAACATTTTCGGTTGCATTTTTATGGCCCAGCGAGCGCCTTCAATTTTCGGCTGTGATGGGAAATTCGAAGGATTTCTTGGACTGAAAATGTTGGGAATTAAGTTGGGTAAGGGTTTTATAAGGCATTTTCTTGTATGTTGGATCTTCAGTGGGTGATAATTGGTTAGGGGTTTTTTAAGAACAGACTCTCTCTTTAAGGGTTTCTGAGTTTTTTAATGTTCTTTAAACATAATCAGTGATGCGGTTTAATAAATAAATAAAACATAATTATTCTATAATTAATTATAATTATAATATAATTAATTATTTCTGTAACATATTTTGATAATAATCCATCTTATACTTTTCCTTGGTCATTTATAAAAGACTTTAATATTTTTGTACACCTTAAAAATGCAATGATATATGTCAAACTCTTGTTTTAATAAAATTACTGTTTAATACAGGTTCAAAAATAGTACAACAACTGCTACTAATTCAATCCATTTAAAATGTATTTAATTTAAAAAGAAAATCACCAAAACACTCTACCTTAAAAGTGAAATCAAAATCTCTTTACTCTTTCAACTCCCGAAAGGGCTTTGCCGAACATGCCTTAATTTAAGGTGCCCACATTTTAAAGGCCTCTCCCTTCCACCTCTTAGTATGTCAATTCAAGAGTTCGTTTCGGCATGACATATTGCAGCAAGTGGAAATTTGCTCGATTCCAGCAACCCCTGGGCCCCAAGTCATCCCCCTTTTCGGAAAAGCCAGCCCCCTCGCACACAGATAGCACCCTTGGCCGCACAGATGACACCCACATATGGCACTAACACATTTTCCCTATTTTCCATACCCGGAAACCCCCCACAAGCCCCCTCTTTGATGCCGTTGCCCACTTGTCAGTCATTTTACGAAAATGTTAAAGTATCAAATTCATTGGAATTGCGTTGAGAATGTTTGACAGTTCATAAATGCCCGACGCTTGACTTGCATAAATATTTTGCAAGGCCTCCCGGAACGGAAAATCGCATGGAAAAAGGAAACGGAGGGGCTGGCGACCCGGTGGGTGGAAAACTGTGTGGCATGTGTGTGGCTCTGAGCACTTGAAAAAGTTTCCAAAATGCGAAAAGTCAAACAAACGTCCGCGCCTCCGCAGCTCTTGACAGTTCGTCCCGTCCCCCTCCGTTTTCAGTTTTCCGCTTTCCATCCGCTTTCCCCATCTCGCATTGCTGAGCATTTTCCCCCCATTTCATGGTTGCCATTTTGTTTCGAGATCCATAAAAAGTTTCCCCCGTTTTTTTCCGCCCCCTCCTCATTGTTTTTCTTTCATTTTTCAGCTTATTTTTTATTTATTTTGTTTGTTTTTCTATATGTTTTTTCTCTCATTTCTTTTTTGTGGGTTTGCGACGGCGCAGTGTGAAAGTTGCTCAACCGAAAGATCTCACTCAACGCTCAGCGTGTGGACGAAGATGAGGAACTCAACTCAAGGGGGCGTTGCCCGAAAATTCCGAGTGAAACACACTCTTTGAGTGGGTGAGTTTCTCGGGGACAGGGTGTTTCTGTTTAATTCCGATTTTCAGCTGCTGCTGGCGGATAAAACAGCTGTTGGCCGGAGAAATATTGAGAGTTACAGTTGAGTTATGTTTTGTCCGATGCTAGGGACCTTGTTATGGGCCTTTCAGGACCTCGCCTGGCCGCTGCCTTAGTTGGCTTCGTGGAAATGTGAATGACAGGAGGCGTAGTCGCCGCACGTTCCCAGTACGAGGGTGCGAGCTCCGAGGCCTAGCGCCGGCAAAACAGTTCCTGGTGCTTCAAAGACGAATATATAGAATATGCATTTATTTGGGTCACTTGGGTCTAGAAATTTAATATGATAATAAAATAGGGGTAAAATAAAATATATAATTTGGAATTTTGTGGAGTTGTGTTCATAGTTTTAATTTATTTTTTTTTTTTTTATATATACTTTAGACTTAAAGAAAATGCATTTAAATATAAAAGGGAAAATAGAAAGCTTTATACTATATTTGAACTCTTATTTTGGTAATTACATTTAAAGTTGTCTTAGTTCTTAGTTTTAAGTAATTTTTTAATTACTTGCTTTGTTTATTTTGCAATTATTCAAACGTAATTCTTATAGGTACATATTTAACATCATCAAGTTTGTAATATACAAACATATTATATTTTTAATACAAAGAAATGTTTATAATATAACCAAATTCCTTTTTTAATACAAATCACATTTCATACAAATATTTAATTTGTATTTTATCCCCCTTACAATTTTAAACATTTCCTTCTATTGAGTTTTTCCACCATAATCCCTCCTGAAACTTAATCCTCCACCTGTTTCCATAAAAATACCTTTATGCCAAAGCTCTATTCCCGTTAGCTCTATCTTGAAAGACCTTTTGATCATTTGCACTTCAGTTGGCTAAAATTGTATAAAATGGGGCGGCAGGTAAAGGCGCCTAACAATTCACTTCCGCGTCTACAACCATTTCCGCTGCACTACTCAACAAAACAAAAGAAATGCCTAGAAAGGCGACAACAACAACAACAACAACAACAAAATAAGACCTCGAAAAAAAGAAAGCATATGGAAGGCAAATAAATAATAACAAAAGCTGAAAAAGACGCAAAAATACACAAAACAGCGAACAGGAAAAGGTGAAAAATGTATGTTGAGGTGTCCGCGCATGCTAAGGTTTTCAAGTACACAAAAAAAAATAAAAAATAAAAAATAAGCATCTTAGCTTAAGGTTTAAATTCCAAGTAAAATAGTTGAAAGGGAAACTATTAGTAATATACAAATATACATGGAAAACTGTATATTTTATAGTAAAATGTAGAAGAAACAAATATCAAAAGTAAATATTCATTTTTTTAATGAAAAATTTAATAATTTTTTCCGACTGTTCTCCCTATTCATAAACCCCTATATATATCCCCCTTTGAGGTGCCCCCTTTTTGTATCCCCAATATTGATGGCTTCTGCACACGAAAAGGTGCAGAACGGCGGAGTATGACGCGATTAGAATCTGTAATTAGTTTTCGTGTATCTGCAATTGTTGTTGCTGTTTTGTTTGTTTGTTTGCCGTTGTTGCTGTTGTTGTCGCTGTTTATTTTTTTATTCCTGGCTGGGAACTGCACTTGTTTGGCGGCTAAACTTAAAAAGGCGTTAAAACGAGCGCCGACGCTTCAGACACGCGATGTTCACTGTTCTTTTGGCTTCTTGGTTCTAAAAAAACAAAAAAAAACTTGGGGGCGGTCTGGGGAAATCATCATGATGAATGGCATCCCAGATGCAACACCAGCAGACAAAAAAAAAAAAAATGAGGAAGCGACCTGTCATGAAAGCCAATTGCCGCTGTTTGCCCTCGGCTCTCTGAATGGTGCCACGAAAGGCTAACATGAAACCATAAAGGGCATGCAGGATGCTGTTTAAATGTGTTTTTATGGTAGTTAGAAGGCGAACAATTTTGTATTTAAGCTGCTGATAAGTTTATACTTATATCTTAATATAGAATACTTAATTTATGTATATTTAGGAAGGTTTTTTAAAACTAAAACTTTCATATTTCTTTTGCTATATTTACTGAACTTTTAAACAAATCATTTATGCTTGTAGTTTTATTTAAAATTTCAAACAAATAATTTAAAATAATTTAGCTATCATCCTTAATTCAAGTTTCAACCTGAAGCATTAATTTATTGTGTAAATTATAATATACACATTTTAAAAATAAATGATGTTTAGAATCGTTTCAAAATATATGTATATACAAAATATATACACCAGACCAACTGGTGCGAAAATATGGTTTGTATAATTCAAATTCGGGGGCTTCCCTATATTTAAAGTATAGGGTTTTGGTCATCGTTTAAATTATATCGATTTCGTATCATAATCGTATGTTTGCTGCTTGTCGTTTGGCGGCACCATCATCATGCCCGATGTAACAACTACAAAAACACCGACACCACACACACACACACATGTGGCAGAAACAACAACAATAATCAACGCACAACAGCAGCAAACAACAACAACAACAAAAGCAATGGCAAACAGTAGTGGCAACAAACAGGCTCATTTGCATATTTACCAAACAAACACACGCACACACACACACAGCCGGTGTGTGCGGTGTGTGCGAGTGTGCCAAAATATACGATATCGTGTGCTCATAATAAGTATCTGATAAGTAATGATATACAAACACAGATACAGAGATATAGATACAGATACAGGCGGTGCAAGTGTGCCTGCCGTGTGTGTGTGTGGCGATAAATGCATTCACAAAATGGCTGAACACCGCAACGCACACCCACACACAGGCACACACACCCGCAGAGAGAGAGAGAGTGACCGTTATGCAAAGTGCAATGGCTGCAGTTGTTGCACTTGCAGATAGCCAGCAGCTGCACTTGGAATAAATTTGTAATTAAATAACAGTTAACCGCCTTTTCAACCAACTTTTAAGAACTGTATATTTTTGGTTTTTTTTAAAGATACTTTTGTATTTTTAAGGGCGATATTTAATCATCATTTTGTCAGTCATAAATGCCAGTGATATTTACAGTAAAAGCAGACAATCTTTATAATTTTCCTGATATTTCCATTCTTAAAATTAGATTATCATTTAAAATATTCCCTTCTTATAACAGCCTTATAAATATTTTCTTTTTATACATTTTGGCATCCAAATTTCTTTAAAATTCAATTCCTAGTTACAATAAAGATCTTATCTATGAATTTTCTAATTCCTTGCAAAGCAAATGTACCAGAAAAAAAAATCCAAATTGAGCATATTTTCCCCCAGTGCATTGCACCTTGCAATGGGTGTTGCTGCTTTCGCAAAACTCTCGTTTGAGTTTGGCTTTGTGGCGCATTTTTGGCGTAACACAAAGTGAAACACACACACTCCTACAGTCCGATCCATGGACAGAAAACCAAAGTCAATGGCAGCTGCAAAAGCAACACGCATCCCACACCACAAGCAACCGAATTGAGAGTCTGTAATTTAATCAATTTAAAAGTGCAGGATAAAGTCAAATTAAAGAGGTGAAAAGGGTGTATTTGATTGCTTCAAATTGATTATACGAAACATAGTTGCACCCTTGAATATTATTTAGCTTGTCTTTACTTTTCATGAATACAAAATATGTATAAAAAATATCTCTTGAAAACCTCTCCACACAGCTCTCTTGTTACCATAAAAAAAAACCCCTAACATTAATCACATTTTGAAACGAGAAACGTGCTGTATAAAGCCTTAAATGGAACTCGCTTGACACTTTGCTCGCGTTTTATGGCCAGTCTTGGGCAACAAAAAAAATTATTTATTTATGTTTTTCTTGGTCGCATAAATTGTGAATACGTCTCAAGCAGATCATAGATCGTAGTTCCGTATATAAAAAACAAAAAAAACTATACCTGCAGCACATTAAAGAGCCATTAAATTGCGGGAAGCTTTTATTGTAAACCAAAGACCGAAATATTTTAGTAATGCCCTCAAACTAGATTCTTGTTTATAGAAAATCAATTAAAAAACTATTCCATTCCACGGGGGCTAATTAAAAAATGAAATTCCAAAGAATAGAGTCATTTGATGGTAAATCTCTATCGGACAAATTATATGGTTTATTGGCTTTAAAGTTTTATCTATTTTCAAGCAGTTTTAACTGTATTTTGAGTGGAAAAACTCGAAGGCGTCATAAAATTACAGCATTACGAGTCTCGATCATGGGAGAGCTTAAAATGCTTGAAATATTGTATTGTTTTGGTTTATTTTGATTCTACTAGAGCAGGGACGGGGAGGATAATGAATCCTGTTTTGTCAGAGTCGCGAATCCCACGCGAAATACTAAAGAGAAATCAAGCAAATGAGCCGAAAGCCCTCGAGCAATAACAATTCCTTCCCCTGCCTTCAAAGATCCCTCCTTGTTGACTTTTTCTGTCACAGGGATGGACACGTAATAATTGCTCAATGATTGAGTCCATTTATGCACAGAGAAAAGAGAACTATGAAGTATTTTTTAAAACCAAATTAATGGTTTGGTACTTCCATTTTAAATTTAATTTAATTGATTATTTTCACATAAAATTAAGGCAAGAAAAACATAATTTAAAGGTATTATAATTTTACAAGGGTAGTAAAATATTTAAGTTATAAAGCCCTGTTACCAATTAACAATTATTTAGAAATATTTAGATTGATTTTTCAACATTTTTAGCTACCTTCAGACACCCTCTTTATTTTGAATGCATTCCCCCTTGAAACGACTCTATAACCCCCGGGCGCTTCCCACATTATTGTGTCATTTGCCATTGTTAACTTGTTAATTTCGTTTGATTGATTTTTAATACAACGGCATACAAATCGCCGCCTCGGAGACGGAGGACATATAGTTATGATTAAATCAAGTGAGACTCGCACGCGGCTTAGGTTGCCAGTGGGCTCGACAAAGGACGAAACGCCAAGTGCAGCTAGGGCAGCGAGTCAAAAAGGAAGCTGCAGGCACGTGTCCTTAATCCGGTAATTACAGCGCCGTTCGTCCTGTCAGCGCGGCTGTGCAGCCGCTTGTGGTTTGAATGCCTAAAAAGAGATACGGAGAGATACGAGGACAATAAGATTCAATCCGACAGATATGTATCCCAGATATGTAGATGTACATTTGGGGGACTTTTCTCTGCTTTCTGCTTTCCCAGACTGCGGCGTAACAAGTTAATTTATGTTCGATCCCTGGCCCCAGATAAAAAGGTAACTCCACCGATTTCCCTTTTCCATTTCGGGACAGTGTGTCTTGGGGTATCCGATTACGGGGCGACCTGTTGACAAGTTGCCACATCCAAATGGATGACCACGGCAGCCCGAAGAAAAGGGGCCATCTAATCGCCTTGCCATCAGCACAGTGGTTAAAATTCTAAATATTCATAATAAAAACTATATTTAAGGAAAATAAAACAAGAAATGGAAGAGCTTGATTTGAGAAGACGAAGAATTTGAACTGTTTGGATTTTTTTATTTATTTAATTAGGTTAATTAGTTTAATTGCAAATCGGAAAACTCATACATTTTTTCTAAGATTATACAATGTATTGGAAATATATTTACAAAAAAGAATTCCATATATAAACTACGTATAAACTATTTTAAATCAGACAACTCTGTACTGCCTCCACTGTGCAGTGAAAAGAAAAAATGTTAACTGCTTGTAAATCCGTATCTAGTCGCTACTAAAATGTCCGCATAATAGAGTTATCACGGCGACCCCGGTCAAATCGAGCCACTCTGCGCCGCCAAAAAAAAATATAAAAAATATATACATATAACCCTAGAAATTTTGATTAATTGTCTCTGTTTGGGCTTGCGCTTTAATTTTTCCCGCTCAACGCCGCCGTTGTCATCCCCCCAGATATTAATTCACTGTCTGCGGCTTTAGCGTTGAAAAATTCTTTTGTGTGTCGCATTGTTCAACTAAATCCAGCATGGAGTCTACACACACGCTCTGAGCCACACATTTATTCAATATTAATTCAGTCGATGGCGGCACGGCGCAACAAAGTCAAATCGATTTTTTATGAAAATCTCTCTGTCTCTTATGGGCTTTTAAATGTTTAATCGTTTATGAATTTTGATAACGCAGCGCTACTAAAGCGATGGCTTTAAAGATGAGCTCCCAACAGTGCGTCATTGATCCACAAAAGAAATAAGTATCCAAAGAAGCGGTTTCCAGAGATTAACTTTTTGCCCAGAGTGTGCTAAAACGGAATGATGGCTTAATGTGACAAATTTGCATAGGTCAGAGTGCTGTAAATGGGCTTATTGATGGGCTGGATTGGAATCCTTCCTAAGCTAATGGTTATTATATATTTTCAAAGCTTTATTATGGTTTTATTTTATTACTTATTATCCCAAATAAAAGCTTTGCATGCTAAATATTGAATACTAAATACGATTAGCAAGCTCTTAACTTTGTTAAATTAAGTAAAAGATAATTTATATTTTCTTTTGAAGAAATATAAACAATTTCCCAATGACCATCTTCAATTTACCAGCAATTGAATAAAAAATTTCTCAAATTTAATTTTAATGCCAAGGTTATTTCAATAAGAAATTAAAAACCATTACCCCCTACAGTCATTATGAATTTAAAAATTACCAAACGAACAGCATTTAAAAGCTAATTACATATAAAAAGTAAACAAAAACACTCAAGTCAAATCATACGTTTTTGCATAAATTTGCCGGCTAATAAGCCCCTAAACTACTCAAAAATCTTTGCATTTATAGGCTGACGGTGGAGCAGGCGCCACCCACCTTTCCACATCAAATCGAAACTCAAGCTGGAGTCGTGCTGAAGTGGCAACAATGTGGCGGCGCCTCCACCATTCGCCATTTTTATGGCCCACCTCGACACACAATTTTCCAGTCGAGTGCGGAAATGCGCGCATCACCTCGACCAAAATGATGAGGACCGGCGATCGGAGGCGGCTTAAATTCGTATACCAATTCGGATGCCAAGTCCGACTTGCTGCCAGAGCCGGGTGCACCTTTCCAATGCCATAAAATAGTTTGGCTCCGTTGCGGTTTCGGCTTGGTTTCTGGTTCGGTTTTAGGGGATTCGGGGACCCTGGTTTGGGCTATCAGCACGATGGCATCATTGTAATAGACTCTTCACAGTGCGCATTTTTACGATGCTTACAAGCATTTCAACAAGTTTTACAGCTTTTCCACTAAAAGCCAGCCCCCGAAAAGTGGTCGCCTCAGAAATCTCCATGGCGCTACGAATGAAAATCCAAGAAGAACTCCCCCATCCTGGAAGTTGTATCTTTCTGTGCTGCTTTATGTGCACTGGAAAGAAGTCTTTCGATATCGATATGTTAAATAATTTTAAATTCAAAATCTGCTGAAAAATAGAATGAAATCCAAATAAATTTAAGAATTGTACTGTATTTTATATAATTTTTAGTAGCATATATTTATCAGCTTATTCATTTATGTCTAATTTTCTTTAGTTAATATTTATGAACACAAACCATAAATGAACAGCTTATTTCTTCAAGTGTCCCGGCCGAAAAGAAATCAATTCGAAATGAGCCATTAAACGCTGCTAAACACGCGGGCATTTTCCACCGTTTCCACCTTTTTCCATGGCTTTCCATCTACCTTTTCGTCCGGTGGCTCCATCTCGGCATCCCTCTCCGGTCCAGCCATAAATTTCCAACAAAAGAATGTAACCCGAGGCCTGAGAGTTATCCGCGGGGCAGGTTTTTCGGTCTTCACCGTTTCCCGTTCGATAGCCGGCAGTCCCGATTTCTTCTGAATAAATTAAAATTAAAATAAAAATCGTTTGTTTTTTTTTTCGCCGCCTCAAACGTGGGAAATGTGTTCATCACCATAAGGTCTGGGATGCCCCTTCTATATATGTTTTTATTTTATTAATTCTCTCCTCTGTTTCACAACATCAGTTTTTGTTGTTTTAATTTAACGATCTCTTTAAAGTGCAATAGAGGCCAAAAAGCTTGACCAATGTAATGTCAATGATGTCATAATATGGAAATCGGTATCCATATCCTCGACAAATCGGTGTACGCTGGCTGTCTACCCTCATCGAGAGGCTGAGCATGTCTTGCACTTTGTCAGTTGAGCATGACCGACTGATCTAATTAGGATATTATGTCACAGGCTGGAAGTAACTCTTCTCGAGGGGGATCTGTAGAGGTTTAAAATGCTAAAAAAAAACAGTAAAGTGACAGTGATTTTAAAGACGAATTTAAAAAGTTTCAAAGACATTTGGAAGATGTCTAAGAAAGTGAAATAATAAAGGAGCATTTAATAATAAATTTAGCTATAAAGAGACTGCTCTTAGAGCATATTATTTTTCCAATTCCTCATATCGAATTATGATTTTCTTATGCATAGTTTCTCAATGAAAAGTAAAGGCATCTCTCTGACAGTAGAATTATGTATGTCAAAAGCTGTGTCCCATTTCCAGTAGAGATATATCCCTCAGTCTGCTTTAAGAAATCTTATCGTTCCGGTTTCGGATCCTCGTGTAAATTGTCACCGGCCAACAGGCACTAGCTTAATGTTATCTCCTCTCGAGGGGGCCTCTGTCTTAATTCCCTGAAATTCCAGCTAAATACCCGCGAGTCCGATAAGATTTTTCCGCCTTACACATACCCAAAGGGTTCCAAGGGTTTGCCAGATCCCAGCGGCAGCTCCCAATCTCAATCGCAGGCCCATTTCCAATTCCATTTCCATTTCGATTCCCATCTGGTGCTCACATTTGACATTTAGAGGCAAGCATATTTCTCTCAAGTCTATGCCGCATGCTCCGCCAAATTGGTATTAAATTACTCACTTTGGTGATAATCGAAATGGACACGACACGATTACGGACGCAACACGCCGAGATCTGGGATATCGGGGAGCTCAGGTTGGACAGGGCCAGGTACTGAAGGGGGGACTTATCTCCGGGCCCGGTGGGATCCCAACTGTGAACCAGTTCTTCGGACTGGCGAGATCATAAAGAAAGTAAAAATATTGAGACGCAGACAAGTTGAAAATGCCACCACATCACATTTTGAGCGTTTTCAAAACGATCGATTCCGACGATAAGACAGCGGACACAAGGGGTCTTCAGCTCTGCAGCTTCAAGCTGATTCCATCTGCCGCTGGGAGCCACAACGGATGCCACAACAACTATATTAAGGCTCTTGACATATTTTTTATATAATTTTCATTTAAATTTTACATTAAACAATGGCACAACATTTAATTTTAATAATGTTTGAAACATGTTCTTAAAATTCGATTAAAACTGCAAATTCTTTTAATTATAATAACATTTATCACATTTTTCATTAATTAAAAATATACAATTATACCCTTATCAAAATTTTGAACCCTTTTAGTTGGAAGTCTAGGCTTAGATCCAATCTCAACATGTGTCAAATTGGGCAACTAACTGACTAATCTCGGACATAAACAGTTGCCCTGGAACAAGTGTTATTATTTCTCTAAATGTTTGGGATCAAAACAATTCAACTGTCAAATGGAATTGGCCAGGATGCCAGAGATAGACAGGGCCACTTCCACACAGACAGAGAATCAGGGGGAAAAACGGAAATCCTATTTGCATTTCAAACATTTGCAATCCAGGGACTATTAAAAACAAATATTTGTGGGCACCACAACAAAAGCAAAAAAGAAAACACATTGGATTCTTAGTTAGGGAGTCGAATTTGGGATACTCCTTAAGTTTGATTTTTTAAAGATTTTTACATTAAAAAATGTATTAAATTATAGATTATTTATTAATTAAACTGTGAGCTTGCTTTTACTAAAATTACCCTTAATGATAAGTGATTTTAGTCAACTTATTAAAATATATTTCATTATTTAGAGTAAGTGAAGTAAGGATATTATATTTTTAGTAATTTTGTAACGATTTTATTAACTTAATTAAATAAAATAACTGAAGGCACTTCAAAATCCTTATTCTTATTATTCTACAATAAAGAAATATAAAATTTTGAATATTAGTTTGTTATTAAATTAGTAAAGTAGTAATATATATAATTTATATCTAGTAATATACTATGTAAATATTAATTTTCTTTACTATTTTAAAAATATATTTATGAGTTTATTTAATTTCATTCATTCCCAATATACCCTTCACTCTGTGATGGATATCAAAAAGGATCAAGGCGCGAACACAAAGTGAACATATGTATTAGACGGTGGCTAGGACACCCCTTTTGGCTGCCTAATCCTCTGGCAATGCTACCCTCATCCCACTCTTTTTCCCATTGAATTCCGCTCCTTTTTGGCCTTGCCCGCACACAGTGGACACCCGGAATGGAATCCGAGCTCCGAACTATCCCTGGCAGCGTTTCCGCCTTGACAATTTGTACAATTGTCGCTCAATTTATGTGCACAAGGGGGTGGAGAGAGTGGTGCAGGAGGCCAGGGACAGGAGCAAACGAACAACTTCCGATTACAACTTCATTTGTAAATGTTTCCTTCGAACCATTTTTATCCTGGTGCAAATACACAATGCCTTTTGGCACACGATTGGCGAGGGTGCTAGTTCCAGAACAATACACTTGGAAAAACAAAAATAAAACAATTATAACAAACAATAATAATAAATTTAAAGTCATAAATAAAGAACTATTACCAGAAAATTGTTTAACTGTAAGGGAAGTTACAAGGAAATGTGTACGAAAAATATATTAATAATATATATAAAATATAATAAATATAATAATAAATATAATGCAACTAAAATTACCAAGTACGAAATTGAAGACATCCAAGTATATACTTGTAATGCTTCCTCAAAGAAAAACATTATTGTTTACTTCAATGTATAAATAAATGATAAAGAGATATAATACTTTTTTATTCTTAGTAAATATTATTAATGTTGTAGAACATTTTTATATTTATATATTTTGTTCAGTGCAGTAAAGCAGGAACTGGGCACAACCCACATCTGTCAACTTCAATAAAGTGTCGAATGGTAAGTTCATCGTCACCAGGAATAGTTGTGTCGTGATGATTTCTTTTTTATATATTTTATTTTTATTTGTTTCTGTTACTGTTTTTATTGCCGGCTGCTGCTGTGCGGGGACTCAGTTCGTGGTGGGTGGTGCGACCTTGTGGGCGGTGGGCGGTGCGCGGTGGGGTGGTGACGCAAATTAAGCCTCTGGTGAATTTGGATCCCTCAGATTTAACACTGCTGCTGCTCTTTGAAGGCTGCTAATCACTTAAACATACATTTGCATTGCATTTACACGCATTTTGACCCTCATTAATGCGCCGCCTAATAGCCCCAGGGGCAAGTCCTTTTTCCAGGGAAATCCTTCGACTCGAAGGGGGGTGTGGCGGTTGTGCAATAACTTTATTATCCGTGAATATTTGTTTAACAACTTTTTATCTATACCGAAATTGGGTATAATTAAGGGGAAAGGTTAAGGTTGATATATTTTTTTGGCTAGAATAACGTGGGAATATTATTAGATAGCTCAGGATACTTCCGGTCTAATTGATTTGGACCTAGTCCTCGCCCTGGTTTCCTGGGAACTTTTTATTTATTTTGTTTTATAACTTTTTGTACCAAGTTTTTTAAGAACTTGTGAAATTTCGCGCGTTCTGCTCGTTCAAACAGAGAAAGGGTTTAAGTATTTCATTATTTTCCGGGCAGAGATCTCACCAGCAGCTGCCTTCCCGCATTCCCCGCTCTTGTCTCTATTCTTTGCCATATATATTTTCTTGGCCTGTTTTTGTTGGAATTTCCGTTTTAGATGCGGGCCCCGAAAGTGGAAAATGCTGCTGCCGGAATTCATCTTTGAATTGTTTTTTTGCGCCAAAAACTTTTGTTTACTTGGCAAATAGTGAAGACTTGAAGCCCGCCCACTTCGCCTTTGTCGCTCTCTCTCCCTCTATATATATAAATAAAGCTATAGACGAAGTTTTATGTTGACTGCCAAAATCTAAGCGACTGTTTAGTTGCTTACCCCCCAATTTTCCCCCCGAATTCCCGTTGAAGGTTTTGGTTGCATAAAAGTTTTTGTTATGCTTCCTCCTCGCTGCCATCGTTGTTGAATTTCATGTTGTTGTTTCTGCAAAGTCTTTTCCTATTTTTTTACAGACGAATTCATCGAAATTTGTCACGTTTGTTATTTTTGCGAGACGAGAGTTTCGGTCGTATTTACTCAACTGATTTTGATAACATTCGTGTAACATGGCCAGCATTTAATAGTGGGAGTTTAGCTAGCAGAAAGAAAATAGTACAGGAAAAGTTGAAAATTTTCAAAATCTAACTTTTAAAATATTCGAATATTTGTTTTTGTTGAGATTAATAAAATATAAATATGATAAAATAATGAAGAAGTTCTTAATTTGATTTTTTAAACAAGAAAAGCCAGTACCTTTTTATGAACTTGTCAATTTATAAATCTTTTTTCTGAATCTAGAAGATTTATTTATTAAATGAATATTTATTTAGTTAATATAATTTATATTTAACATTTTAAACTTATAATTAACAAGTTTATTAATATTTTTAAGTAAACTAAATTAATATTAATGCATAATATGCCTTATAAAAAATATTCCAAAGCAAACGTTTAGCATTTTCCATATTTTAAGAAGACCGAACCTTATTTCTTCACATTTTCACCAGCAAACCCTTTTTCTAAGGGCCACGCCCTTTTTGGCCAATGCGCCCATAAATCGCCAACATGAGCATTTTGTCCTTTATAAAGTCTAATCCGCATTTATTTTATGCTCGGCTACAAATCGTCGCTTTAATAGTGTCACCATGAGTTATTGGAGCAGATCCTCCGTAACTTGGCTCGGCCGCCCGCTCACATCGCACTGGGTTTCCCCCCGCAATGCTCCCTGGAAGCTGCCCCAACAAATAACAAAAATAAATGCATGCATTAGTTAATGTCCAGCCGTTGTCGCTCGGCTCTGCCCCTGCCTCACCGCCCCACCTCTTCTCTTTTTGCGTCTCTTACCACACGGGGGCACACGGATCGCAGCAGGATGCAGTTTATAAGCGGACCGAATCGAGCATCCAGTTGCTCCGGACCTTGCTCCACTTGATCCGTGCACAGCGCGAAAAACTATTAAAATTAAAAATTAAGAAGTTTAAAATACTAAAAGTAGAATTATAATATGATATTAATAAATTAATAAGAAGCAAATGACTTTCGAAATTGCTTAAAGATCTTAAGTTAAAACTGGGAATTAAATGAATTTGTAGGTGCTCAAAAATAATCTTGAATAATATAAGATTTATGTTAACAAATATTTTGTTCAAGTGTATTGGTGCTGCTCTGGATGTTACTGTTTTTTGTTGTCGTCGAAGGCGGCGGCGTCGCTTAAACCAATTCAAAACGGTGGCCGCTGATCCGATCCCCCTGGCTCGCGTCCAGCTCCGTTCCCAGGTGCCATCAGGTCCCATCTTAGGGTACCCGGACCCTGGTCCCCCCGGGCTCATGCTGCCAGTCCCCAGGCCCAGATCCTCACTTCGCGTATTACATTTCGCGCTCGATAAATCTCCGCTGCCTGCCGCCCCGACACATATTTCATATCAACGCAGATAGTCCCGCAAACAGTGGAACCACAGTGGTTGCGTTTTTTGAAAACATAAGATTAAACTGTGAAAATTAATTGAAATACAAAAAAACGAACAAAGCTTAGATTAGTGAATTTTATTTAGTTACTGATGATTAGTAATAATTGATTAATTTCAATTAAAATCTGAGCTAAATCTTAACTTGTTTTTTCTATTTTGGATAACAATTACAGTTAGCAGGCTTAATTAAAGCCATATTAATTTATTTTTTAATTCAAACGTAAGTTTGACATTTATTGGACAATTTTTTCCCTATAAATCATCAAAAACAAATTAATATATTCTTAAATTCTATTGCCTAGCTCTGTAAATGCAAAGATTTGTATAGTCGTGTTTATTTTTTGTAATTTCTTTTTGCTTAAGCAAAGCTTCCCTTTAAAAATAAAATATATTCAACGCAATATTAAAAATTAAATTAAGCAAACCCAAACAACAACATAATACTAAATAAATTTAACACCGCTTGAAAATAGTTTTTTAAACCACTGTGCATAGGAAGGTCGCGCGGTTGCGCATCATAAAGCAAATTTCATTTTGAATTATTTTCTTATATTTTCTTTACTTACTTATTGCTGCGATTCGGATGTTTTTTTTTCCTCATTTTGCCCTCTTCTTGTTGAGACGTATTGTGCTGCGCGGAATGAGAGTGTTCTGTGGGGCAGAAAAGGTGTTAATGATGATCATCATTGAGCTCATCATCATAAGCATTATGATTGGGGATGATATATCGATAGAATATCAAAGAATGTATATATATTTATTAAATCTATAAATTTAGATAACTTATAAATATTATTTATGATTATAAAATAATTATAAAAGCACCACTATGCTCGAAAATCAATGTAAAGCGGAAAAATATTAGCAAGGCGCACAGTAAAAATATTTTATAAATTTAGTATGGGTAAATTATAAGTTTTCCTTTAGCCGATAGCAAAATTCAGCCATCCCTAGTTTCCAACATTGAAGCTGCCAGTATCCATGACCATTGATGGCGTTGAACGTACGAACCTCAGATGTTCTTAAGTAAAATTTAGGAGCTTTTCGGTGTCCTGTCGCCGCACTTTAGGTTGATTTGCTGTGGCGAGCATAATTCACTTGGATGTGTATCCAGATCGGGAGAATAGCTCGGCGGGGTGATTGCAATAACTTGGGGATTTCAATATATGTACATATATATATACATATATATATAAACGCACAAGACGTCGGCATTCGGGACTTGAAAATTGTCATAATTTATGAAATTAAACCATGAAAATATTTACTTATCTGCAGCACGAGTCGTTGTTGCTCATTAAAATTGCTAGTATGGCTTACACCAGAAGAAAGATTTATTCATACAAATATATATTTATAAATATTTGTATATAATTAAAAAAAAAAAAATATAATAAGTAAATATATTAATATATTTTTATACGTTTCTTTATTTTTTTCAGCTACTATTGGTACTAAAATATAATGCCAGAAGTCTAATAATTATATTTTCTTATCGTACAAAATAATATGTATTAGAAAATAGGTATAATAAATTATACATCTATAGTTTTATATATTTTGGATCCCTATCTTTATTTTGTGGTATTTATATTGATAAGAAATAACGACAAAAGTTTAATCATTCTACTTTTTTTTAAACAATATATTTGAATATATATAGTATTTTATTTTTTATATTTTTATAGATTTTAGATTACAAAAAAACAATGCCAATTATTATATTTTCTTATAAAATAGATATACAAATATATTACAAAGCATATATTTTGTTTATTTTTTTATACTTTAGTAAATTGTTTGTTTCCGTGTAAAACCAAAGTCAAAGCAAATGCTGCCGTTGACAATGATGTTGCCGTTGGTGGTTTTTCTGCCGCTGCTGTTGCTGAAAATGTTGCAACCACCCGAAAGTGGCTAATAAAGCAAATCTTGTTGACAATGCCCAAGGCGGCAGACTGGAGAACTTTGCAGCCTCTCTTTTCGCTTCGCTGTTCTGTTTTTGGTTAAGCTCTACATGGAAATTTCGCCAATTAACACCTTTTAGCATGTTGGCCAAAGACAACGACAGCAGCAGCCTCAGCAGCAGCATCAGCAACAGCAGCAGGAGAAGGCGACAACAGCAGCAGCATCATCGAATGCGTTAATTAAAATTATACTAAAAGCGGCAACAGCAGCAACAGCAGCAGCAACACAATAAAAAATAAGAATGAGAAATGCGAATGAGAGGCACCTCGCTGGGGCATATGGACTTCCTTGCTGTCGCTCAGCTATTAATATATATAAAATACGGCTAAAATACGATTAGCCAAGTTGTGCTGGGCCGCTCGGCAACATGTTGCTCCGGCCGGGGCGCATAGTAAATATTGACAAGCTGGCGCAATGGCAACAGTAACCGCAGCAACATCCACCGAGAGCCGCAGCAACATGAATATCGCACCTTGTAAACTCATTTGCGCGTACGTGTTGAAACAAATGTTTGCGGGGGGTAAGTGAAATAAACAACAACAAAAAAATACATAAAAAATTGCCATCCAGCATCCAGAAAAACAACAGGAACTGCAACGACAGCGACTGCAGTTTGAGATTGTCGCGTGATTGCAGCGTGTGCCAGCACGAAGCTTAATCGGGATTTAAATTTAAATTATCTTTAAGCCATAATTTAATAATCTTTTAATAAGGTTTATAGTCATTTAATAAGTTTTCTCGAAAGATAAAGTCCAAATACAAAGCATCATAACCTCGCAGCTTATGAGCTTAAAACTGCCTTAACCTATTTTAAAGCAATGAGAAGCCGGATTTAATTGATTTTTTTACAATACATTATATTATTTTATTATTATATTTATTAAAATTATTATTTTTATTACCACAAAAGCCCATTTTAGTGAGAACAACCTGGAAGGTAGCTCTAAGTAGTAACGGTCACGCCCCCATCTTTAACGGCCCGCCGGCCCCTCAGCAACAAATGTTGCATTGGCAATTGCCATAAGTCAGACACAGCAGCAACTGCAACTGGCGCAGCAACTCGCTGCAGCGCAGTAGCAACATGGCCACGCCACAGGAGTGAATTTCATTGCATGCAGTTTATGTGCGGCCTAATGGGGCTGTTGTTGCTGCTGCTTCTGCTGATGGGAAGCCACCAGCAGCACGTCCATCTTCATCAGGGGCAGCAACGCGACCTCCTAACCATCCTCCTTCATTGCTGCCAAGGGAAATTGTTTTTGAATAGAAGAAGAACATAAAATATACAAAAAAGAACAAATTAATTAATACATTTTTTAGAGGTAATATTTAAGTTGTTTGCAATATATATCTAGAAGCTGTTTATCTTTTATTACAATTATTAAAGGGGAACGAAAATTACTTGTAATTATTTGAGGGAAAAACAAATTGACTAATAATTAACATTAATTGTTAAGTTAAATCCTTAAAATAAAGACAAGCTATTGCATACTTTTCAGCAGCTGCAGACAGGACATTTCTTGAAGAGAAACAACTAACTCTCTTACGGACGTATTACTTGTCCAAATGACTTGATTTTAATTGCTCTGAAAAAGATTATAAACACCAAAAACTAATTAAAACATTATATAATAAACTAATATAATTCTATTCAAAAATTCCATTTGCAATCTATGAGTTACGGATATGAGAAATACAGACTGAAAGCACTTTTTCCCTCTGAAGTGGTATGGTTTTTTGGACACCATGGCACCAGCAGGGAAACCCACAAAAGGGGCCTTGTCCACCCCTCGCCTTTATGCAAATTCGCTGCTGCTGCTGATGCTGATGCTGCTGCGTGTCAATGCAAACTTTGCTGACTTGCATGCGAATGTTGCTTGCACAAACATTGAGGTTGAGGTGTACTGCCAAAGTTGTCGTCATTGGAGGACGTTGCAGCAAAGGAGTCGCCAGTTGCTGGACTTGTCTTTGCCGCTGATGTTGCACAGTAACAAAAAATTGCGACAATATTGACATTAATAAAAATAATTCCAATTACTTGCCTAAATTTTAGCCTATGCAAAGATATGAATCAAATTTTAGTTTAGCTTTGAAAATATCTATTTTATGTTTTGTTTTAGTTATGAATAAGTTCCCTTTTGAACTTGTATAATTATCTTGGCTTAATTTTTGTCTGTGCAGTGCTGCTGCTACTGTTGCTACTGCTGTTTGTGTTGCAGCTCCAGGAGCAACCACCGCCTGGCTTGTTGGCCCGGCGACCACAGCTGGGTGTCCTGTGCGCGCACAGTCGAGTCGAGTTAAGCAAACTCGGTGGCCACCGGACAGGACAGGACGGGCAAAGGCAATTGCTAGGGGCAGGGGATTATTCAGGGATTCACATTCACTGGCCTCCGTCGCGCCAATGGCAATTGGACGGGACTTGGCCTCGGAATCATCCAAAACGATTGAACAGAAGCTCCTTCCATATCAGTGTTGAGTATCAGATAAAAGAATCTTGTCTTTAAAAGGTTATATTACATTTACATATTTACATTTACATACAATTTCAAAATATACTTAAATATAGAAGGGAATAAATATTTCTTAACACACACAGTTTAAAGTTTCTTGAGAAGTTTACAAGAGATCATAGCTTAAAACTTTTTACACTTTCTTTTATTAATTATTCTATACACCACAGATGATCCTTAGCAAACAATGAGTAATCTCTGTGCTAAAATTATGATTTATATAAGTCTGTTGTTTCTCATTTAAAAACTTCGTTAAAAATGAACTTATTCTGTTGGCTAAAAATAAACCAAGTAGCCAGCTCAAAGGTGCGTAAGTTGTCGATTCCTCAGGCCCCTCAGTTCAGCCAGTTGGTGTTACATTTTTACGTGCTCCAACGCCCAATGATGATGGTACACACACAGCGTTGGGATGCTGGGAAGCCGTAGAAGGAGACGGAGGAGCAAAAGCAACATGAGGTGGTGGAGTGGAAGGCGGAACAGGAGTTGACCACCGGCCAACGCCTACGCAGGCAGTCAGATTCGGATGCGGATTCCGATTCGGATTCAAAAAGAGTCAGGCAAGAGTTGGCGGGCAGCGCAGCATGATGAATGTCCCATGCCCATTCCGAGCTCCTAGGTGAGCAGCGTTCTTCGTACGTGCCTGAATTTGGTGGCAGAGGTGTGGCCCCAAGGGGGTTCTTTTAGGCAAAGAAAAAAATACCTAGATCAGCAAAGAAAATATGAGATCTAAGCCCCTCTTTAGGGACTATCTCACACACCTTTGACTGGAACGTGTGCCAGTGTGTCGTGTGTGTGTGTGGGGATTGTGAGGATTTTGGCACAACAAGATTTCTGCGCCCCCCAAAATCAATTAAAATGCCAAGCGGCATGAGTCACACGCAACACGGGGCCTCAACACCCGGGCCAGGCTGTCGCTGAGGTTGGTCGCCCGCCGCCGCCGTGTTGAAAGGAGCGCGCTGGCTTTGTCCGAGGAGACCTCCTCGATGGATGATCTGGCGATGATGGAGCTGGCAGGGCGATGATGGGCCAATGGCCAGGAATTACAATGCTTATTGCATCTGGACGGACTGGACATTTGCATACCCAATCATCGAATGGCAGGCATCCTCCGTCCAATCCTCACACTTGACCCCGTTTTCAATGGACTCTGGCACGTTCTGTAATCGATCATCAGGGCCTAAAGTGGCCACAAGATTCGACTCAAAAAAAAA
>VNJU01009507.1:0-42397 GCA_008042675.1 Drosophila seguyi | reverse complement strand
CACAGATCAAAATATTAGTACACAGAACACATAATACATACCTGTATGAGTGGTATCCATCACAAATTTGCTTACAAATTGCGTTTCTATTTACGTTTTTTATTTTCAAAGTTGAGCACCAAACAAAGCCTTTTTTACCAGCACGTGCTTTTTGACTGCAACAGCTGACTTTAACAGTCGATAGGCTTAACAGTGCGCTGTTAATTAACATTTCTGGTATGGAACTTTACAGACCCATATGTTTTTAAGATGTTAGCATAAAAAAAACACAAATATTTAGAGATCGATAAAATGACTAAATACCACTAAATCGGGCAAATTCCCCATAGTGCATGGTCGCACCTCTCATATTTAGATTTTTTTTCAAACCCAGTTTGTTTGCATTTTTGGTAACTTGTTGCACGGCACGTGTTTGGACAACTGTCCGGGCTCAGCCAAGGCATGGGGTATGGCTACGGGTATGGGGCATCATCTGTGATATTACCACAGCTGCAACACACAAAGGATAATATGCCAGAGAGCATATAATTTAAGAACAACACAAAGAACCGGCTGGGCCATAATTGCCAGGGAATCACAGTTTTTGTCGCCGAAATACTCGTACTCGTATTCGTACTACGTCCGGCAGGTGACAACCGGAATCTGGGCAGCAGATGGGGGAGGGGGCACGGGGCGGAGCTGAAACTGGGGACCCTCATTATATGCAAAATGCACACAGGGTCTCCGCCGTCGACGACGCCGCCAGCCACTCAAACTTAACTTATTTTTAACTTGCACATTTTTGCCGAGCCGAGCTCAGTTTCTGCATGGCCAGCGGCCATCTTAGTTGCATGTTGGAGCAATCCTTTTCCGTTCTGCCTGCCCCCTGCTACCCCCCAAAAGATGTGGAAATAAAGATCTGGTCCTCGCCCCGTTCATAACTCGCGGCTATATCTTCTTTTGCGTTATATATTTCCCTCATTCTGCTTGTCTTTGGGTATCAACTGTCAGTTTGCGAGCTAAAAAACGCCAACGGGCTAGTTTGTAAATCATTAAAATTATGCACACACACCAAACACTCCAACTGTGTGTGTGTGTGTGTGTGTATATGGGGAAGTTAGCCAAACTGCATAGGAATCATTATGCAGTTAATGACAAATGTCACGCATTGCTAATGACAAAAGGATGTCGGCAATTGACTCCTGGCCTCGCCCCATTTGCGCCTTTCGATGGGGATGATAAGTGCCCCGCAATTAAGATTTATACATCAAATGATTGCCACTCTCACCAGCGAGAGTTCAGCTTTCTCTCACCCAAAGGGGTGTATTATATATATTTATGAAGTCTGACAATTAAATATGGGTTCAGTAAAATATATGCTTTCTTTTTTAAAGGGAGTTGGAGTGGTAAATATAATATAGAATATTATGTGATGGATATCATTGAAGAGAATACTTCGTTCAGGTATTTTAAGTGGTTATGAACTCTTTAAATAATTAGGATTAATTAGATTAGGATTCTATAAGTACTTAAATAAGATATTCCCTTCTTCTATTTCTATGTATTCCTTATTTTTATGTAAGTCAAAGTTTGAAAATAACATTTAAGAAAACGGTTATGCATATTGGAGTTCTCTCTTCTCCATCATCAACTCTTAGTTATTGAATTTAATTCTCCGATTCTCGGCGAATTGAGTAACAAGCATGGTTAAACCCATTAATCATCGATATTATCTCTTTAAAAGCCGCTACACAAATATTTTCTTAGGAGGCGGGAGAGCAGAGCTGTTACATGATTACCATTCAAATGTTAATGTAAATGTTGTGGTGCGCCACATATGGATGAATGGTTAACTGGATGGATGGATGAATGCTTGAATTGATGGCTGATATATGTGGACGCTGCAGTTCGGTCGTGCGTTAAAAATTTAACGCGAATTTCTGGCTGCGGCGGCAAAAATGGCATCATTAAGTAAAAGCCCCGCGGCCAGACATTGTGAATTTTATGAGCCTTTTCATATACACATTTCGCACACAACCGTGTATGTTTTTGTTGTTTGCTGTTGGGTGTTCGTACAGCGCGTATCGTTAATAATAAAAAATATATGTACATATATATATTTTAAAATACTATACACACTCGAGCACACACACATTAATAATAGTAATAATAAAAAATCACAATAATGATGAGGCCGTAATGGTGTCGGCCAGCAAGGAGCAACAAAAAAATCTGCGGAAATTCTCAGCATATGTGTGTTTGGAGTAACATATGTATATACATGTATTCGTATTCATATTCGCATTCGTATTGATTGACAAGCAAATGCACAAGCCTCGAATAAATATGCAATATGCAATATGGGCGGCTACTCGTGGCTGGAGGGGGCGTGGCGCGTGGGCTACTTTAAAAAGCCATCAACAAATAATTACAAAACGGAACGAAGCTGGATGTCGACGCTGATTTCTGAGCTGATCCCACAGAGAGCATTCGGTTTTTACCAGCAGATATATATCCATATATATATATATATATATGTGGCATATATATAGTATGTGGGGATATGAGAGTCCTGCAGCTGCACCCACTCTCCGCAGTCGCCCTCGTCGTCCCCTGCCCCGCGGTGATCCAAACAATAAAGCATAAAGCGCGCCGCACACATTTTGTCGAATTATTTTGTTGGCAGTCCGCTGGCGGCTAACTGCAGCAAATTGGCTTGAAATATTGGTATTGCCATATGTATGAGTTCGTATATGAGTGACTGAATACGACTCTCCGCCGCTCCGCACTGCTTTCCCCTGTGTGCGTGAGCTTGTGATTAAAAAAATATTTAAAATGGCAAAAACGCAAAGCGACGTCAAAATAAAGGAGCCCACTCCCAGATCCCAGATCTCCGCCCGCCCCGCCGTCGCTTGAAACAATAAAGAGCCCCCCGGAAAACCCACTCCATCCCCAAGCGCGTTCTCTGAGTGAGTGAAATGAGCGATAAAATTGCAACAATTTCCACTCGTCGTCCAGGCAGGGCCGCTGATAAATATGAAAAATGGGAAATGTTAGTGAGCACTGACAATGGGAAATATGTTTAAGTATCTTGGGGGATCATTTCGATATGTTATAATTAATATCGGTTATAATATTGAAATATATATCATATTAATTAATAATTAAATACTGAACATTACATTTATGTATATTAAATTTGAAAAACTATTTTTCTTAATGTCCTTCTAGGGTTTTAAAATAAATTTTATATTCTTGGAGCAGGGTTTTGGTACTATTTCATATTATTAAGTTTATATATACCCAAAAATATCATAAGTTATGAAGATATAATAGTTGTAATAATATATAAAGTGCAGGATATTGTTTTTTTTTTAATACTATTTTTTATAAGTACTCCTTATTTCTAAGTCGAAGTATCCCTTCACCTCGTGTCACGCTACCATCTCTAAGCCAAATCGAAATTTCTGCAGCGGGCAAATATAGCGGAATATTATTGCGGCGCATATACTTCAAAATGAATATGGCCGGGGGACAAATAAGCGAGCATTCCGAAACAATTGCCAATGAAAAATGATGCGGCACAACTCTCGGCAGAATGGGTTGGTTGGGTGGCTGCTTCCATAGAGCGGGGCTTGATGAGGGGGTTGGTGTTATTCCACCCACCGCAGGCGTTTCCCTAGCAGCGAGTGGGTGGAAAGTTCGCACTCATTTTAATTACAGCTGCCTAACTGCAGGCCTCACTGTACCGGTCCTCTCTCTCTCTCTATTGCTCTCTAAAGGCTCTCATTTTTCTCGTTTGACACTAAGAAACAAGTAGAGTAAATCTAAAATATTTGTCTGTAAATTAATTAGAAAGATACCCTTCTTAAAATTTGTATTATTTTTTTTAAATGTTTTTTTGTTTGCAAAGTTATTGATATTAAAATACAATTTCAAAATGTAATGGTATTAATATCATTAATAATAAATTTAATTTGTATACATATTTATGAAAAACAAGAAATAAAGTTAACTACAGGATACTACAGTTTTTATACCCTTGAAGTTGGAGATTCAATTTTTCCGAATTTTTAACCGAATATAACTAATGCATTAATTTTAATTCGGAAAGCTTTTCTAAGCTAGTTTTTTTTACCTTAACAAATCAACATAAAAATTAAAATTTTAAGAAACGAAATTTGTTTCTGAGTTTTTTAATTTTAATGGTGTAACCCCTTAAAAATTGTTGAAAATATTAAAAATTTTATTTTTCTACAAGAGATGACTAGTTTGAATCTCCATTTGATGCTGTTCAAGACAATATATTCTTTATAGGGTCGGAAATGACTTCTTGACTTCGAAATTAAAGACAAAGCATCCTTATATTTCCATATTATTAATTCTCAGATATATTTTTAGAAACTGTTGATTCTTTCATGGCAATTGTCATTCCAAGTGTACGATTCTCTTTCCCGCTCGTGTTTTGAAACACCTCCCCAGGCGTATTTATCACAAGTTTTTCTTTGCATTGCCGCCGGGCAACAAAATATTTCAGCTGCCTCCGTCGCAGTCGCTCGTCGGATGCCCGGCGGCGCCTCAGCCCGGCTCAGTCTCTGCTCTGCTCTGCCCTGCCCTGCCTTTGCTCCACTCCGTTTGCTATTTGCCCCGCCGCTCTTCGTACCGCCGATGCTTCTGCCGCTGCCGCTGTCGCCGTTGCCGTTGCCGTCGTCGCCGCTGGTTCTTCTCCTTCAAAGTCTCTGGAGCTGATGCCGCACAAAGTTTCATTTCGTTTGGCCGCCGGCAGCAGCGTTCTATGCTTTGTCATTAACACAAACACGCACATTGGCACACACACACACACAACGCACACCCAACACACACACTCACTTCGAAACGGACGCGGGGCACAACTGGCGGGTATTAGGTGTACATGCACCCATACACCCGCACACACTCATCGCCTAAGGCAACAAAAACACACACAGGCTTTGATATTTACAATTATAGAATATCGGCCATATATAGAGATGTTCCTGGCGTGATTAATGCACTGTCTGGCTTACAATTCAATTTACACTTGAAGAAGCGGAGAAAGAAGATATATATATTTATAATAAAGGGAAAAATGGATTTTGGGACATGTTTCTTTTGTCAATGTTCATTTTCCTGCTGAGAAAAGTATATAAAAATATGTTTAATATTTTCCAAAAATGTATTTTCAAGAAATTAAGGAATTAAACTTATTTCTAATAGATTATTAAGGATGTTCCAGATTTTATGGGTCCTTAAATCATGCTGTTTGACTCAAGTGTTCTTTGATTAAGAATAGTTTTTAGAACTAACATCTTAAAAAAGTCTTCATTCAAGGAAATACTTCTGTATTATTTTAACTTGCTATTTTACCTTTAATTAATTTCAGTTTTACAATTTTAATACCTTAAAATATATTCGTTTTTAAATTTTCAAAAATACTTATATATTTTCATAATATTCTAAAAATTAAACTGTAAGCCCATTAAATTTTCTATTTACTCTGTGAGTGTATTAGCTCTAATTAAATGCATCGATTTATAAGCCAAGCGAAAGCATTTTAGCCAAAGCCAATTGTTCTATTTACAGTTACAATGTTAATTGCGGCAGCTTAGTTGCAACCGGCAACAGCAACAACAAAAACGACGACAGCGAACAACTGCAACAACGGAGCACTTAAACCGGAAATAGACTATTAAACGTTCACACGCAGCCCCCACACTCACACTCACACACACATACACACTCACACGTCCATACACAGCATCATATGGTGCGAAAGCCAAGCAGCAGCTAAACAACAAACGCAGCTCTCTGGCGCTCTCTCTCTCCGGCTGCTCTCTCTCAAGGTCGTCGCCTCAACACAGAAGACGCCAGCAACGAACTCCACCCGCACACGGGGCGCACATCGAGCTCCAGCGTCGAGCCGCAACCTCGAACCAGACGCAGCATCCAACATCGAACCATCGCATCCATCAGGAGATTTGGTTCCCCGAAGCTCGGCTAAAAATTATTTCTCGGCCAACTTTCGACGCGAATGCAAGTGAGGTAAATTGCGCGCTCTTAAAAGCAGGCAACACTCGGCGGTCTAACGGTGAACATACTGAACGAGCAAGCGGAAACGGAAGTAAACACTTGAAGCACTCCGTTGACAGTTAGCGCGCGCGCTCAGTTTTTGAATTAACATCGAAGCGAGGCTTAGTTTGGAGCTGATCTCCAAGGAAACCCGTGAAAAAGAAGCAAAAAACAACACACAGAGATTATTTATCTACGCGCGCGTTGTAATTAAAAAGAGTTAAAGTGCATTTCCTAAATATACCAACCTTTTTGTGAGTTCCCTGAAAAATTTGAGGGATTTTTATTTTTTAAGTTTTAATTGTTCAGGGGTATAAAAAATGGCTTTTCATTATTGAAACAAATTTCGATAAGTTTTTTAATAACTTTTTTAGAGTTTCTTTTATTTTAGTTAAGAATTTCCTGAAAGTTTGAAATTCTTTATTTTTATATTTATTGTTCAAAAGAGGTTTTTTAATTTTTTAAACATGTTTTCTTGGGTATTCTTAGATTTATGACACTTTCTTAAAGTTTCTTTTATTTTTGGAGTTCATTTTTAATATATAAATAAAAACAATAATTATTAAAAAATTTAAAAATTATAGAAACTTTTTATTTATCAGGCACACTTTACTATTTAGTCCAGAATCAGTTAATTAAAGTTTTCAAAGGCTCATTTAAACTCAGTTTCTTATAATTATTGTTTTGTATTTAAATTTGAATATTTTCAACATCAAAGAAAATATTTAATAATAACTTTATTGCATTTTAAAGCCTCCAATTATACCAAATAATTTATTATATTACATTTAAACTTTTAGCTAGCAAAGATCACCACATAAACCTATTTTTTAACTACACATTAACACACTTAATTCCCAATCGTAATCACCTAACTAATGTTTCTCTTATTATCTTCTCTTTCCTGTAATTTAAACAGAACTCCGTTTGTTGCATTGGATCAACGATCGCCGTTGACGGTGGATTCCTCCTGCCCCAAACGGTAAGCCCGCAAAAAAACTTTTCATTTGCAAAATGCCCCAAATCCCTGCCAGCCTCCGAGCTGGCCAATAAATTAGTTTAAAAAAAGATTCTGTAATAAACGAATTTTTGACACACAACACACACACACACTCAGCATCGACAGTGGAGAGTCCGAGGAGCTGCAGGCTCACCCGATCCCCCGCTCCCTCGCTCCCTTTTGCTTCGTTCGGTTTGGTTTTGGCCAAAAAGGCCTCGGGCAACTGATTTTCGTCTCTCCCACATGCCAAGTCAGAAATTGTGCGCCATAAACGAAGACTGTTTAAAAAAAAAAAGACGAAAAAAACGAGAGAAGAAAAAATTATGCGCCTCAAGTGCTCTGTGCCCGCACCAAAGGAGAAATAAACAAAAGTAAGAAGAGTAACCGAGGCAAGGGGCTGGGACTGCTCCGACTGGGCCTGGGACCGGGGGGATTGAGAGAAAAAATCATACAAAATGCGCCCGGAGCGTTTTTGGGCAACCTTAGCCCCCGGCTGAGTTATGTGTGCAGACGAGAACGAGTCGCATTATTTTTTCTACCTTAAAGGCTATAAAATACGATGGCGATGGTGCTGGTGCTGGTGCCGGGGTCGAAGGAGGGGGCATGACCGGTTGGGTTGTATTGTGGCTGGTCGAAAACTAAGCGGCCAAAAGATAACCCCCGGGCCAAATGCTGGCACAAACATACAAACATACATTGAACAACAAAAAATTTTGTTTAGCAAGCGAATCGGTGAAACGATGTCCGTGTCCGCCAGTTTTGTGTAAGTCCTTGGAATTTTGTTCAGGAGTTTCTGAGTCCGCCGAATAGGCCAAAGGATTAGTTAGTCATTGCTTTTCCAAGTCAGAGTGAGTTCGCGAGTTCCTCTGTCCCACTGTCCCTTAAATTCCATTGTCCATTCAGCAAGTCACGAGGCAAAGTTCAAATCTAGAGCTGCTGCAGCCTGAAAAAATTGTATTTAAATAGGGAAACCAGCAAGCAGGCGGCAGGCAGGCAGCTAAGCCAAGAAGTGGCAGGCGACCTTCGTGTGGAAGCAACTGGTTTTGGTTTTGGTTCGGGTTTGCTCTTTTTCCCTCGCTTTTTTGTTCCCCGCCTGCCAGACACAAGAGGCGGAGTCAAAGTCTGTTTGTTTGTCTGTTTGGCTGCGCGACTCCTCCTGCCTCCTGCCTCCTGCCTCCTGCTCATTGTCAGGATCTCTCATACTGCCTACCCTCCCCTCCCCCCGAGTTAATTTGTTTTCGTTCAGCGGATGCAAGCACCAGCTACTTGGCTTCGCACTCACATTTACATCCACATTTACGGCCTATACCTGCTACTGTTTGGCATTTCGCAGTGAGCGAAACCGGCAACCGGCGGCAAAGTGATTTCCATTACGAGCCAATAGTCAAAGGCCTCAGCGGCTGCAGCTGCATTCGAATGCCGAGTGGCATTCGGGTTCGGGGCTGAGACTGTGGCACAAAAGCTCTTAACACGCTGTGTGTTAATTAAGCTGCAATTCGGCATCATTACCAGCATCAACATTGCGCGCTGCCAATTTGCCAACGACGGAGCGCGTTTTGGTCGATTTTGTAAAAGGGGTACGAATATGGGTTATCGCGTAACACGGGCAGATAATGAGTAAAGGATGATAATAGGATAATAATAGGTAAAGTGGGGTATCTTTGGATGGGTACTTAAATTATAGGGGTTTATAAATTAAATAAAATGTTATCTGATTTATAAGGTATTCTAATTATTACATTAACAGAGTTTAGCCTGCTTCCTCATATTGTTGATTAGAGATTAATTTACCCTTATATTAGTTTCTTATAGAGTGTTGTAGTATTATAATATTAAATTATATATTATTTATTTGTTAATTTAAGACGTGTTTTATTATAACTCCTTTAAATCTCCTCACTTTTCTTTGTTAGTATATTTTGTTATAGGGAAATTGTATATATATTTTTCAAATCGAAACCTAAACCTTAGCTCTTTTATCGCTTACCTTTACCCTGTAAACCTTCTCATATTCCTAATCCCCTGCCTAATTCCCTAGACTCTATACCCTGGATTAACCTATACCAAAACCAATACCCAATTCCGCTGCCAATTCTTTGCCCAAAAATGCACCTGCAACGGCAATAGGGGACTTTGCTTCAGTTGCTTTTGTGTTGCATCTGCTGATGACGGGGCTGTTCACATTGCTGCTGCTGCTGTTGCTGTTGCTGTTGCTGTTGCTGTTCCTGCTGCTACTGTTGTTGCTGTTGTTGTTGCTTTTATTGGCTGCGATATGCACACGCAAATTGCACCAATTAGGCTGGGTGCATTGTCTGGCGCTGCCAGTTGCAGTGGCAATTGCAGGAATCGCCCCTATGAATGGGTTTTGTGGCAAGGACTGCAACGGGTTTTCTGGTAACCATTTCCAGTTCCCTTCCCTTTTCCTGATATCCATTGTTTTGGGCGTCGTTCGAGTGGAATCATGGCTGTTAATTATTATGTACACTTGATTAAGTAGCAAGGGCAATCACACAGAGGCACAGCACTCCAACTGCTGCACCAATACCCCTCCAGTTCCAGTGGTACCACGCTGCGTATGCGCAATGTTTTCCTTTATGGCCACTTACCCAAGCCAAGCCAAGCTCATCCCTTTGCGCTTTTGACTTTCAATTCAATTTTCGAATTTAGCCGTATGAAAACATGCTATCTGTAGGTAAGGACACAACACACACACTCCTGCGCCCGTAGATTTATCCTGCATATATTTATATTTTGCTTGTCGTTGTTGCCTCTGCCTCTGCCGTTGCTTCAGTTTTTCCCCCCCACAACTTCGCTGAGTAATGTTTGCTCTGCATATGTAGCTCCTGCTCCCAGCTCCTTTCCCCCTTCCCGACGACTGAGTGAGCCATATGCAGCGCAATCGTCGTTTTTATTTAATATTTTCTAATAAATTTTTCAAAGTTTATTTTTGAAAGCCTCGCAGCGTTTTAATATCTGCTGCTCCAGTGTATGCCGGGACTCCAGTTACTCACTCAACTTCTGCCAGACTTCCCTTCACGCCCACACACACACACATCGCTCCGGTCCGGGCCTTATTCCCCCGTATATATATTCATATGTATATATATATCGCATATATTTGTACAATTTGCCATGGCGCACACATTCTGCAACTTTGGCTAACAATTTTCGTGGCAAGAGCGGAGCAGCAGCCGGGAGCGGGCGGTAGGATCCTGGACTGATTTCCCATATGCCGCAGCTCCAGCTCCGCTTTGGACCCTTTGGCTAAAGACGACGTCGACGCAGAAGTTGGATGTGGGGATGTCGGGATGGGAACAACGGAATGCCAGGAGTGCGCCGGGTAAAGGAGTTTGGAGCCCTCCTAGTTTTGGCTTTTTGTGTTTTACTTGGACCCGGCTGCGACGACTCCTCCTGCTGCTACGACTGCCCGGCAAAAGTTTTTCATTTGCCTGCTCATCAGCGTTTTGATTTTGGTTTTGGCCAACTGCGAAACGAAAACAAGACGACGACGACGAGGACGACGAGGACGAGGACGATGTTGGGCCAGTCAAGGCAGCAGTCCTGCTTCGGCCCAGAAACGCCTTGGGCCTTGGATTCTTCTCAACTTGTCCGCAGGACATTTTGCAGATTTTTCCTCTCCCTCTCTTCTCTCTGTTCTCCGGCAGCGTGTGTGTTTACTTTATGTTTGTCTTGGCTATGTACACAAGCGCTGCCCCGGCTTCCCTTATCTGGAGCTCCCCGGAGTCGCAAGTTTGCTTTCTTTTTCTTGCCTAATTGGAATCCTCCAGCCCCGCATCCTCCTCCTCCTGCGTCAAATATAATCTTTAGCTGCAAGTGTTGCAGTTTGATAAATCTTCTTCGCCCCCTGAATGTTTTCGTATTAACTTTCGAGGTGAATCCCAGGCAGTGCAGTCGACGTCACAGTCGGCAGCTGGGCTGAAGGCGTTTTAAAATTGCGATAAGATTTTGCCTCGAAAACTTTCGTTTTGCTTTCTTTTATTTTCGTATTTTTATGCTTCTTATGTGTGTGGTTGGTTCTCCTCTCTGTTTTGTTTTGCAAGCTGAAGCGGGAGCTGGAAACGCCTCGAGCGGTTCTGGTTCCCAGGAGATGGGGACCAACTTAGAGGTATGATATCTTTAAATGCAGGCGGCACGGCACGGCACGGCACACACATGGGTATAAGCCAAAGCCAGAACGGACACGACTAGACTTACCTACCAATCGCAAAAGTTTGCGCCTGCAGCGGCTTCCTTACCCTTATCCTTCGGATCCTGGGTCGGACTGAGCACTGCGGACTGCGGACTGTGGACTGTGCACTGTGTGGGTGTATCCTTGCGGTTACTGGCTATGTTCCCGCTCCTTTGTTGTTGCTGCTGCTGCTGCTGTTGCTCTCGTTGCCCTCAGCACTGCAAGGATAAATGAATGAGGAGGCACCGCACACACACACACACACACTGGGATCCTTCGTACGAGAAGCCCCGAAGGAAGCAGCCGCCCACTGAAATGGCAAGAAAAGGGATGGATGGAGTAGAGTGGCGAGTGGAGCTGGAGCGAACCCAAGTTTCAATCCCACCTTGCCCGAGTACAGTGGGCACTCGCTCATGCAGAGTCAGTCCCCAGTGGATTACTTGCCGGGGGAATCCCCACACCGAATGAGTGTGTGTGATGAATAAGCCCCCACTTTTGGTTAGTCCTTTGGACCCTAGTTCCGCCCGGATGATGCCCTGCTCCGTGCTCCTTGGCTTGGCTTTGGCTTGGCTTGGCTCGACTCTCGGCTCGCTTTCCTTGCTTGGTTTCGTTTCGTATCCATCCATGATTTCCGCACTAATTCCAAACGATCGCCGCGGGCCTAGTCAGCTTTTGCCCTTTTTCGCTAGTCCTCTCGCTCACTCGCACTAGCTAGCTAGCCTGCTCATTCTGCACTGAGAGAAATAACAAAGAAGTCTATGTAATCAAGTCAAAAATAAACAATACTTAAATATGATTTAAGAGTTTGTAATGGAACTTACTTTTCAGACTTTAAAGAAAGTATCCTTGAATTGACTTTCTCCCTTTTCTTAACCTTTCTAATATTTTTCTCCATTTCCTACTTATTAACCCCCCTTTTTTTTCGAGTGCTTCTGGCAACCAGGACACTCGGGCTGTCTGGTCTGGCCTTTGTGTGCGGAAGGTTGGCTGGCCGCAGGACATTTTCTGGGGTTACATAGTCAGCGTCGCAGTCGTCAACGTCTGATGCTCTCTGCCTAGGTGTGTGTCGCTATCTCGATGGGTGTGTGTGCCTCTGTGTGTGTGTTAGCTGAGAGTGTGCCGGTGTGGTGTGCACTTTAGCTCATTTCTTGGCTTTTGTTTTCGCTTTTGTCCTGTTTTTGGGGAGGTAGAAATCTAGTCAGGCCCCCAAACCAAGAACTGCCATTGGAACTGGAATGGACAAGACAGAGGGTTGGGGAATGAGAAGCAGAAGGATGAGGTCCTAGATATCCTCCCGACACTCGAACATTGAGCATGTGCCAACGGCCAGTTTCGTCCATAATTCCTTTTTGGAAAATGGTTTCGCCCCAAGGCAGGCTGCATCATCCCGGACCCTGGGATTTCGGTCCAGGAAACCTGATATTCAGCTCCGAACTCACAATCTCAACAATGGCAAACTAATAAGCTCACAGCGCCATCGGTCCCGTTTTGGCCAATGGTAAATATGTGTGCGGAGTGAAACATGAAACTCTGGCCAAATCGAACTCCTCGAAGGCGGAGGACTCAAGCTGCTCCTCCTCCTCCTCCTCCTCCTCCTGCTGCTGCTGCTGCTCCGACAAAATGTGCAATGCCAAGAGTTAAGAGTTAATGGCATTGCCATTAAAAGCAGCATGGCGCCACAGAAAGATGTCAAATGATGGCCAACAGAAAGGCCGAATGCAGGATGTCGGGATGCCAGAATGTCGGTATGTCCAGGCCAGGGCAGGGCGAAGGGGAAGTCGCTTGACAAATATGACTATGGCAAAGGCAACGCAACTCGTCAAAATTCATGTTGGGTGCGAGATGAGAGCGTGAGTCACGGGGAAATGTTTAAGAATTTATTGAATAAGTTAGAAAGGATTTTTAAGTTTTACAAAAATTTCACTTTTCTTTGTGGTATTTACCTGATAAAGTGTGAGATATCAAATATATATTTAAATATCTATTTTTCAGTTTATAAATTTACTTTATTTTAAATTGTAAATTTGAGTAAGAAAACTTTAAGCTTGAACTATAAGATATAGTTGTTGTTCCTAGTTGTCTACCTTATAAATTTTAATTACTAGTAATAGTTAAAGCACTAATTTTAAATTATAAATAAGGTATATATAATATATATTCCTTTTCAAGATCAACAAATATTTCTTTACCAGCAAATCACGAGCTCATCTCTGAGCCTCATCTCAAGTGTAACCAAAGGCGCTGCGAAGAACTCCTTTAGCTTCGCTTCCCCTCCTTTTGGGCGCCCTGCCGGCAGCCTTGCCTCTGCTCTCTCTCCCCTTAACCCCCCCTCCTGCCTTAACCCACTATGTTGCTCCCCTTTAACCCGCTCCTTGCTGGTCCCTGCTACTACTAGACGGCATAGAAAAGATACCGCCGCTGGCGATAATGGACTAGAATAGGATGCAAACTGCAGTGCTTGTCTTATATACAATACCGTTAGCTCAGGGTGTCCACACACACACACACACGTAGAGAGTAGATACAGGTGCATATATATGTATATGTGTGTGTCTTTGCTTGTGTTGTTGTTGTTGCACCTGCTCAAGTGGGCCGCAAAGCAATTGAAATTGAATTGTTTGTGTGGCAAGCCGGAGTTCCAGGCATTGCATATTTTGTGGCTGCAACTGCAGCAGCAGCAGCTGTGGCCAAAGGGAAGCAAGGAAAGGAGGTGACCAGGGTTTGAGAGAGGGTGGGAATTCCGGGGGTTTACTCCTTGGATATTGGCCAGGAAACCATTAAGCCAGATCCCCATAAACGAACAGCCAATGTTTGATTGAACGCATTACTCACGCTTTATAATTGCCGTAAATTAATAAAATCCCAGCTAGCTAGCTCTTTCTCTTTCACACTCTCTCTGTCTTTCTCTGTCTCTCTCTCTTAACCGCTTCATGGCTGCCATGAGAATCGCCTTGCAGGCATTTATTTTGTGCAATTTTTTTGTGGCACTGCTTGTGGTTTTTATTTGCTCTCCCAGCGACTCTATTTGGTGCTGTTTTTTTTTTTTTTTGCAGCTTTTCTTTTCCTAGCACTCGAACCCCACCATACCCCCGTGTCCTCCCCCTCTTGCTCACCCCTGCTCATTCACATTCCCATTCGCATTTGAATGTTCATGTAGTTAAAGTTAATCAAATCGTAATTACCCAGCCCCAGTCATTTGCCCGCAGGGCTCCAAACATTTAAAAAAAAAAGCAAACTTGTTTAGCTACATGGCCAGCGAAGAATTGCAGGGCAGAGCGAAGATTTGATGCTCTTCGATGGGGAGAGTTTTATGGGTTAAATCAGGTGTTTTATTTATTTATTAAAGAACTATATGAGATCTTGGATGAGGGAAATGTAATGGAAGGCAAAGTTATTTTAACATTTAAGACCTTAAACAACTTCTTAGAAGTGACACATTTATTAAGAGAATATTAGAAACTGTTTAAAACAAATATTTAAATATGTAAATTATAGCTATTTATGAGCATATACCTTTACACTGGAAAACCCCAGAAAAGTTAGGAAATCTCTTAGTTCAAATGTTCATAATTTGGCTCAAAAAAGGATTATTTAGGAATGACATGCATTTTTATAAATGGTTTAAAAGGAGCTTCAATTAAAGCTAAAATTGATCCAAACTAAAATCCAAAATATTTTTTCGATTTTTTCATTTTTTTATAAGAGGTTACATCATAAAAATTGCCAAAAATCGGCAAAAAATTAAATTTTAAATTTTAAATACAAAAAAGTTTGCCTTTAAAAGCCAAGAAGAAAAAACCAAACCAAACTGAAATCGGTTAAGTTTAAGCCAAGTTATGATCATAAAACCATTGAAGATGTAAGCAATTTTAAAGACAAAAATCCTTTCAAGAGAACGAAAAAATTAAATAAAACCCCAATAAAATAGAAGCAAATAAATAAATATACTTTGAATGCAATAATTTTGATTCATTTTCAATCAAGAACTATGTAGTTTCAAGCCTTCTTTAACACTTAGTATATTTATCAAGTCCCAACATATTTTTCCCTAAAACCTTACAACTCTGCCCACCTTAACCACCTCTCGACTGGCATTCATAAGCCAAGCGAACTGTCTGTCCGTCTGTCTGTTTGGCCAGGCTAATGCGCAGAAAACATGAGCACATTTGTCATGTGGGAAAACTCGTTTCAGTTGGCTTGCTCGCTGCCTGATTGAGTTTTATTAATTTTGTGGTCCTGCAGCCAGGAAACTGATACTGATGATGATGATGCTGATGCTGATGCTGATGTGGCTAGCTGTATCCCCGCTCAACAGATTTAGATGTGGCCGGAGTGCGGCTCACTTGGTAATTGGTGTTGACTTTGTTAAGACGGCACACACGTTGCGCATACGCCATGTGGCACGCATACGAGTGACACGTCATAATTGACGTATACTCACACCGCGGCACAATCACACCCGCACTCACATCCACACCCCTCTCAATCCAACCATTTCCCGCGCCTCAAAACAATGTGATTTTCGTGTGAAATTCGACTCGCAAGCCCCTCGGGCCAAAGGCCGAACCAAAACGATGCACTCGATGGCCGTTAACATTAACTGCACCACCGATGGCCAGCCCGCCGCCCCCCGTTCAGAGCCTGTTTGGCAGCCTGGCGATTTTGTCTTGTCCACGACGACCCAAGCCGCGGAGAGACGATCGCTTAGGGCCCAAAGCCCCGTGTAGCCGAGATGGAAACGCAGTGAAAAACCAAATATTCCCACACAATCGGCCCAAGACTATGCACCATATGAAATATATATACGTGAAAACACTAAAAGAAAATTTGATAAGTAAATTAAGTTTATATTTTAAGACTGGAATGTTTTTGAGAGTATATTTTTAAAGGTCCCTAAAATGGGTATTTTTGAGGTTTTCTTAAAAGGCCCTAAAGGCAAAAATGAAGTGATTGGAATATTCGGAATGTCTATAAAAATCTAAATTAATTGACAGTACATAATGTAGAAATTTGTGAAATTTATGCGAACATTTTCTCAATTTTTCAAAGTCTTTAAAAATTGACAAAAAATGTAAGATTTTAAATACATTAGCAGATTTATAAAACCCATAAAAACTAACACAAAACATTCTTCCGAAATAATATTAATGCATTCTGACTTAGTAATGTTTATTTTTAAAACTTCAATTGTTCTACTTTTTTTTAGTGTATTGAACTCCTCCTCACATCTCCCCCTAAAATCCCTTTATATATCTCTCTCTCTCTGTGTGTGTGAACTTTTATGGGTCCCTGTGGAGAGAGCTGTAAGCGATATTTTCGTTGTCACGTTCGCTGTCCTTCATCGTCGTTTTTGCTGTCCGTAATCAGAGTCAAGTCAATTTCCAATTTTGGTTAAGGGCCTCAATCGGTTCTCATGATTAGCCTTGTGATGGTGGGATGCCAGCCCAGATAATCGTTATGTCAATTGATTAATTACTTGAATTAACAAATATTTAATACATATTTTTGTTTGCAGGAAAAAATGCGATATGGATCGAGAGCGCGAAAGAGATGTCAAGGCCCTGGAGCCACGCGACTTGTCCTCCACGGGCCGCATTTATGCCAGAAGCGACATTAAAATCAGGTGGGTGTCCTTGGGGGAATTAAAAATTAAACTTAACAGAGTGTCGGTGGCTTTATCTACCTTGCAATAATGTAACGTGTCATAGCAGCATAAAGAGATATATATTATATTCATCGTTTTGTTCATATTAGCTTCCAACTAAATTAAGAAGAAAGTATTCCAAAGCAAAGATATTTAAAGTTAAATCCAAATCAGATATGTTAGTTCAATCCTCACATAAGGAAATATCAGTTCCCTGTAATAAAACCCAACTCGCAACCCCCTTTATTGTCGCCGCCGCCCAACTCATTGGGAATTCGTAAATTCCGTTTCCACTTTCGCCTGCAGCGCTTCGCCCACCGTCTCGCCAACGATCTCAAACTCCTCTTCGCCCACGCCAACGCCGCCCGCCAGTTCCTCAGTGACCCCCCTGGGCCTGCCAGGGGCGGCGGCGGCCGCTGCGGCCGTGGCAGCTGCTGCTGCCGCCGGCGGTGCCGGTTCGGCGGGGGCCAGTTCCTATTTGCACGGCAACCACAAGCCCATCACAGGGATACCGTGCGTGGCAGCCGCCTCGCGGTACACGGCACCGGTGCACATCGATGTGGGTGGGACCATTTACACCAGCTCCCTGGAGACGCTCACCAAGTACCCGGAGTCGAAGCTGGCCAAGCTCTTCAACGGCCAGATACCCATCGTTCTCGATTCGCTGAAGCAGCATTACTTTATCGACCGGGATGGTGGCATGTTCCGTCACATTCTGAACTTTATGAGAAACTCAAGACTTCTGATTGCCGAGGACTTTCCGGACCTGGAGCTGCTGCTGGAGGAGGCGCGTTACTACGAGGTGGAGCGTAAGTATTCCGCGGAGAGAGAGGAGAAAAATCATGGCAATATAAATGGAAGATTAATACCATTCCGAGATATTGCTGTTATTTTTTCCCTGTGCACACACTGGGCCTTCGTTATGGCCACCAGCGTTTATAGCCCGCTAATTTGCTCTTCTCTCCTGTCTTCCCTCTCATCTCCTGCTCCAACTCCAACTCCAACGACTGGCGCCCGCAGCGATGATTAAGCAGCTGGAGAGCATGCGCAAGGATCGCGTTCGTAATGGCAACTATTTGGTGGCGCCACCCACTCCCACTCCGCCGGCGCGCCACATCAAGACGAGCCCGCGGACGAGTGCGTCGCCGGAGTGCAATTACGAGGTCGTGGCGCTGCACATCTCGCCGGACCTGGGCGAACGCATAATGCTATCGGCGGAGCGGGCACTGCTCGACGAGCTCTTCCCGGAGGCCAGCCAGGCGACACAGTCGAGTCGCAGCGGCGTGTCCTGGAACCAGGGCGACTGGGGGCAAATCATTCGCTTCCCGCTCAACGGCTACTGCAAGCTGAACTCGGTGCAGGTGCTCACGCGGCTCCTCAACGCCGGCTTCACCATCGAGGCCAGCGTGGGCGGCCAGCAGTTCTCCGAGTATCTGCTGGCGCGGCGCGTTCCAATGTGATAGGCTCTGGCTCCGGCACCAGCTCCAGCAACAGCCCCCACCTACCTGGAGGCTGCTCCACTGGCTGCTTTGGCCCTGGGCCCCGCTCCGGCTGAGGCTCAGGCTGCCTCGGCTGCGGCTTCTGTCTCCGGTTCCGGTGCTGTCCCTCTGCGACGCGGCCGCCTAATCCATGTGCGTTGCAAGCGCTAATTGCCGCTCGAGGGGATTAATTCAAAAGATGACGACGATGGAGTGGCTCGAATTGGAAGGGGGAGGAGCAGGGAAGGGCTTACACTTTGCTCTAGAATTAAGTTTAAGCTGGAAAAATATGGATTTCCTCCCTCAAAACTATAAATATCAGATTTCTGGATGCCACTCCACGAAGAAGAGAGAGATCGGAGCTGTCTTTGCCCTTCGCTGCGGATGCAAGTTTTGAATCTGAATCTGAATCCAAATGTTATTTAATGTTTATCAACTAAGTTCGCTGGCACTGGACACAATTCCACACACAGACATTTGTGCGTATTATTTAGCATTTAGAGAGCCATGAGCCCAGCACTGATTTTGTTTATTAGCCTTGCGTTTAAGTCGAATATTGTTTTCCCTAAGCGTACTCTACATTATATATAAATATAAATATATTTATAAATGTATAACAGACACACACGCACACCTACTGCTAAGGACCTTGAGTTGTTCCATTAAATTATTGAAGGGAGAACTAAGGTAGCATTACAATTATCTCTCAAGATCGCAGCGAAAATAGTTTTGTAGAACACGTAATTGATGTAATTGAACTTTTATGAATGTAAACTATGCGATAACTTTTTCAATATATACAAAACGACATCTAAATAGTCTACACCAATTCAAATACGAATCCAATTACATGCAAATATAGTTATATATATTCAACAAAGTACAGTTTGCGACCACGCCCTCTATAGAACAACCAACCATTCGAATTGTCTCAATTGAGTATTTAAATAAAGCCACAGAATACGTGTAACTAATTGATTTTTTTAATTTTATTTGGGAGATGGGAATTTTTGAATTTTGTTTTGAATTTTTAAACGGAAAAAGAAAAAAAGTCCCAGATGGGACCGGAAACGGTCTAAAAGTGCTAGATTCAGTTACCTCCCTGCTAGATGGCGCTCTTGTAGCCCCGAAGTGAAACTCAAAATATACTTCCTCACAGGAGGCGCTGCTAAGCTTAGTTAAGATAAAAACCTATAGGTGGCAGCCCTGTGTAAGCACAGAAAAACTGTATGTTTATATACATTAAGCTTATAATGACTCTCTCTATCCGCCTTAAAAACGACGTCAACGCATCTTTTAATTCATTTATATAAAAATACTACGCCTTTTTCGGTAGGTACAAAAACCAATGAATCTTTTAGGCTGAAAAGTAATCGTCAGAAAACTGTGCATGCTTTTGGGGCTTCTATTTACCACATTTTGATAGTGTTTGTCAAACCGCTCAGAGCTGTCTCACAATATAAATTGCAGTGCATTCTAAACTGTTCGCCAGTCCAAAAGTATGCCATGTATTGCCAAATGCCGGTTGCTAATTAATGCAGCCCAAAAGATGCACCATTTATATGGCCAGCGAATTTAGCCACCCTTGCGTTTGGCTAATAATTGCATGCTTTCGGGGTGGTATAAATACTAAAGCGGTGTCGAATTCTAGCCTACTTTTGGGCAGTTTAGTGAAATGAAGTAAATCCTCTTACTGCTGAATTCTGTGCGCTTGGTGCATGAAATGGAACAGTTGATGAATTTGTAGTAAAATGTTTTAGACTTCCCTACTTGCTAACAGTAATGCTTATATAGCTATGTTGCACTGTTGGGACAAAATAGCACCTCACTTTTTCCATTATTGCTCTTCTTGCTATTATGCACAGTTGGTACAAAACGGCATATAACTTTCCATTAGTGATGCTTATTTGGCTATACTGCACAGATGGGACAGCATCTCACCTGCTACCAGTGATGCTCATCCTAGCTATATTGCACTGTTGGGACAAAATAGCATCTTACTTTCAGGCACTGATGATCATCCTACCTACGTTGCAAGACTTTTATAATTTTATTTCAGCCATTTACAGCTGGTCACAAGATATAACGTATACGCACTGGTGAAATACGGATTAAAATTTTAAGAAAATAAAAGTTAACTGTTAAAACAAGTTATTTTTATGATTTAAAAAATGTGTATAACGAAAAAATGTTATGGATTCTAAAGCAAACTGCAAGAGTATACAAATATAGGCGAGCTAAAGTTAGCTTTCTTTCTTGTTCTAAATAAATTTCTTAAATTAATTAACTTTAACACCTTAGTTGTGTTTCTCTCTCCCTTTCATAACCCTCCCATTAAAAAAAACCTTCAAATTTATTGTAAAATATATTTTTATTTAATATATACTCATATATATATACGTAACTAGGTTTAAATTAAATTAACATACGATGCATAACTGCATAACTTGGCAAATCTACACGTGTATAAGTATTACATAGATCGTACATTATATATATTATTTTGTTGTGTGCGCGTGTGAGTTACTTATATATCTTTGATCAGTATCATATCGCCTAGGCAATCGCTTAAACGCTAATGTGCCAACAAAGTATTCGAAATCTTTAGGAGAATTGCATCGCTCGATGCATGGCACGCTCGGGATTTGATTTGTTTTTTTGCTCTCTCTCTCAATCGAATGGGATTTGAAACTAGGCCTAAAAAAAATTGCATAAGATCGATATGTGGCTACACGTTGATTAGTTTTATACCTTTTCTACTATTTTCTGTACTTGGTGTGTTAGTGTGTGTCGAGTCGTTCGATTTGTTCATCGTGTTAAAAAAGTTCTTAGATCGAGCCCTACAAAATATATCACAGTTGGAAACTAGGCGCTACGGCTAGTGGCTACGGCTAAGCTACAAGTACAAGAAGTATATTCATGACATAGGCGCGCCCCCGCCTGCAGCTGGGACCCGGATCCGCTAGAGATCCCGATCCGCAGGCTTTGCGCAATGCGGCGGCGTCTAAGAAATGCACTATCGGTGTTTTGTTCTCGTAATTACATGGAATCTACAGGTGCAGGACCACTCCTGCTGACTACATCTCATCATCAGGGGACTTGGCTTAAAGTATACACAAAGACGCGGAAACTGGCTAAGTACGCTAGAGATTAGGGATAATATCGGTAGTAATGTACAGGCTCAGGGGCTCCTATCTATGATAACAGCCTGCTAGGGCTTCGGCATCACCGCATGGCTTCCAAAAGGCACTTGGCAAGATTCATCGCCTCCTCCTGCTGATCGAACTGGAGGCTACACCCTCGTCTCCGTGTTCCGGTTGCGCTGCAGCGGCTGCAGCTCTCGCTGCGTGTCGTTGTAGTACTCGTGATCCGAGCTGGTCGGCTCGCTGCCCGGCATCGGCACCTTGACCTCCATCACCTCCATGCCCGGCACCGGAATGCCAATGGTCTGCGTGATGGGTTCCGTCGTCGCTCCCAGTGTCTGGGCATTGAGCAGGTACTCCGGATTATCCACGCTCACCGGCACTCCGATGAGATCCATGTAGCCAGCGGTGGCTCCGATTGCCGCCGCTGCAGCTGCCGCTGCTGCCATGTTGTTGTGATTCGGATTGATGGTGTTGTTGTTGTGATTGGGTCCCGGCTGGCAGGTGGGCATCAGGTAGTCGTCCTCGTCCACTGGCAGATCCAGTCGCAGGTTGCCCACGCCCACCTCCCGCGTGGCACTCGAGTCGGTCTCATCGTCGCCGCCGGATGAGTTCTTGTTGCTGGGATCCTTGCAGTAGCGATTCAGCTTGGGGATCTCGTCGGTGCCATCGGTCCGGTGGCTGGGACCCGGCTGCACCTTCGGCTGCAGGTAGTCATCCGCCTCGACCATGGCATCCGAACCGTCGGTGGTGGGCGCCAGCTTCCTGATCAGATCCTTCTCGTCCTGACTCGTGTAGGCCGGCAGGCGGGTGAACTTGTCGCCGGGAATGGCCAGATAGCGACCCGGATCCCGGGCGAACTCAGCAAAGACCGTGGTCAGGTGCTTGAAGCTCGGACGCATGGCGGCGTCCAGGTGCCAGCAGGAGAGCAGCGTGCAGTAGATGTCCAGCGAGCAGATCTCCGGCTGCTCCAGCTTCAGGCCGACCTCGATGAGATCGGGTATGTCCTTGGCCGGGATATTCTCGTGCGGTCGCTGGCCAAAGGTCAGCAGCTCCCAAATGGTGACTCCAAAGGCCCACACGTCCGACTTGCTGGTGAAGACCCTGTTCCGGATGCACTCCAGGGCAAGCCACTTGATGGGCATCTTGCCGCCGGCCGCCTTGTACTCGTTCGAGTCACTGCTCAGCAACTTGGCCAGTCCAAAGTCCGTGATCTTGACCAGCGACGGCGTCTGGACGAGCACATTGCGGGCAGCCAGGTCGCGATGGACCAGCCGCTTCTCCTCCAGATAGGACATGCCCTTGGCGATCTGCGTGCTCCAGTTGAGCAGCGCCTTGGATCCAATCTTGTCCCTGTTGTTCCTCACGTAGTCCAGCAGGCAGCCGAGCGGCATCAGTTGCGTGATCAGCATCATCTGCGAGGACATGCAGACGGCCAGGAGCTTCAGCAGATTGCCGTGCTCCACGGAGGCCATGATGTAGGCCTCGCGCAGGAACTCCTCGCTGGACTCGGCGCCCGTGGACTTCAGCAGCTCCTTGATGGCCACCGGTATCTTGACGTTCTCGCCCTCCGGCACCCAGACTCCCTTGTACACGCGTCCGAAGGCGCCCATGCCCAGGACTCCGCCCTTGCGCAGCTCGGCGTCCTTGACGATGCGCAGCTTGCAGAGATTGGCACCGATATTCGAGGGACGCAGCGGCTCGGAATCCTCGCAGCCGGACAGGGCCATGGTCATCTTGACGGTCTCCTTCTTGGCCTTCTGCTTCTGCCGGCAAATGTAGGTGACGACGCACAGAATGCAGATGGTGGGAATGAGCACGGCTCCGGTGATGATGAAGATCATGTTGACGTCCAGATTGGCGGTCAGCTTGCTGCTCCTCGGCGGACTGGAGGAGCAATAGGGTCCAATGGCCAGCGACTGGTAGTTGACATGTCGCGACTCCGGCGGACACTTGGAGGTGCAGTTGAAGAGGGTGGAGTTATCGTACGGCCCCGTCTCGTTGACATCGAACAGCTTGAGGGTCTTGCAGGCCAGACAGTCGTCGGCGCCGGGTCCGGTGCAGCCCTTGCACTCCGGATGGCACTCGAAGCACTCGCTGCGCTCCAGGTCCGTGTAGTGATCGGCCGGGCACTCGTCCTCGCACTGCTCCAGCCGCTTGAACTTGGCGCACTTGGAGCAGACCTGTTCGTGGAAGCCATAGTTGGTGCAGAGCTCGCAGCGCGGATGACACTTGCGGCACACAGCCTTGCCGGCCAGGGGCTTCAGTGAGCCCTGCTCCTGCGGATGCACATACTCCCAGTAGTAGCCATCGGGGCACTTGTCGTCCTTCAGCAGGCAGCGCTCCACATTGGCCGAATTGTTGATGATGGCGAGGTTACAGGTCTTGCAGGCCCCCGGTCCGATGGTGTTATTCGGTCCCGTGCAGCCCTCGCAGGTGGAGTGGCAGCGGTGGCAGGTTCCGTTCTGACTGTACCAGTTCTCCGGGCACTCGGCCACGCAGTGCTGCTCGTGCCGCTCGTGGACACAGGCGTCGCAGTGCTCGGCTCCGGGGCCCCAGCAGGATTTGCACTCCGGATGGCAGGTGCTACAAGTCTTGTCATCAAAGGGATAGACACTAAACGGAAGGAGAGAGTATAGGGATTAGTTACTGAACTTTATCAGGAAGTGTGAAGCGTGTTACTCACTTGGGTATATGTCGACAGTCGGCCAGGCAGGTGCCATTGTAGTTGTAGTTCTTGCAGTTCAGACACTGATCCGGTCCAGCGCCCCAGCAGCCATCGTCGTTGCACTCGTCCGAGCAAATGGTGCCGTTTTTCTCTGTAAGAAATAAGAAATAAAATAATTAAGTAAAGAAATTCCAAATTCCATAGATGCTATCTAGTACTCACCACACAAATCCGCTCGAAGATTCTCGTTGACCCACGCCTCCCGGTCATCATCCTTTTGGATCGTCGACCATCTGATGCTGCCCACGTAGCAGAGGTCCCGGTTGTGCTGGATCACCACGCTCCCGGAGCTGATCAGCTTGAGGCTGCGCAGCTCCAGACTGTACAGCGAGGACTTGACAATCGAGAGGGCGGCGAACATGTTCTCCATCAGCTGGCGGCCATGGATGATCTCCAGATTGCGGAAGTACGACAAATTCCTGAAGCGCGGATGGGTGCCCTCGATATTCAGATATCCCGTAATCTCCTTCACCGTGGAGAAGACCTCTAAGCGTTCGGGATCCAGTGGGATATACCTTGCTCCCAGTGTGTAATTGGGATAAATGTCCTGGAAGCCCGAGAAGGTCTGATCCAAAATGCGTATGTTGCCATCAATTACAGTGCAGTTCCTGAACGAGTCAATGTTGTTGGAGTGAAGCACACTGATGCCGGGACAGGTCTTGGGACAGGGTCCATTGCAGGGCACACACTCGCCATCCTTGGAGGTCTTGTCCTGCGGACAGCTGCGCACACAGGCGCCATTATCCCTCAGCAGGTGGCTGGGACAGGACTTGACACAGGTGGCTCCGTAGGCATACTTTCCCTCCGGATTCGTTTCCAGCACATACGTGGTGGGATTGTACTTGCGCATTGGCGGGCACTCCTCCTTGCAGACGCCATCGTCGAAGAAGTTCTTGCACGCAATGCAGTCCTTCTGCGTGGGTCCCGTGCAGCCGCCGGCGCAGAACAAGTGACAGCACTCCCGGGGCCTGGGTCCATAGCATCTGCCCTGGGCGCACTGCGGCGAGCAGGAGAGTTTGCTGAACTTCTGACAGTTCTGCGGTCCCTCGCCCCAGCAACCCTTCGAGCAGGACTCGTGGCACTTGGGACACTCGCGTTCCGGTGCCGTGAAATTGCCATAGTTGTAGTAGGCATCCGTGTTGTTCGAGACAATCTCCGACCACTGGATGGTGCGCATGTGGCACAGGTTGTAGTTGCTGTGGAAGCCCACCTGTCCGTTCAGTACGTCGCGCAGATCGGGCATCTCCATGGTGTACATTTTCGAGTAGGTGACAAACAGGGCGTACTTGTCCTCCTCCACCGACAGGCTGAACAGCGTGCGGCCGCGAATGATTTGCAGTCTGTAATAAGAGGAGAATAAATGTTAATACATTTTTGTCTAGATTAAAAACATCCTTCAAATTTCCTTCTTTATACTCTTCTATTTGTTATAAACTATTAGAAATTTCCTTTTCTTTTTTACTTACTTTGGAAATACCACTTTCTTGACATCCACATGACTGATCAGTATGTAGCCGGTCACCTCGCGTATGTGATCCAGAAAGCTCAGGTCCAGCGTCTCGTTGGGCAGCCAGGTCAGCTCCAGATTGCCATCCACATAGGTGCAGTTGGTGTAGCGATCCTTGAGATTGCGGTAGTGATGCTCCTTGTTCGAGGGCACCGACAGGCGGGACTTGGTGCCAATGCAGACTGCAAGGAGAGTTGGGGGAGAAAAAAGGGAAATCGTTGTAGTGGGTGTTGAAGCAGGTTAATGGGTTTTTCTTTTCCCCTCCGTCCGGTCGTGGTGACCCTAAACTGTCTAATTATCGACGGTCGCTTAGGTAGGTGTTGACTTATGCCCTGGCCAGCTGAGAAATTCATTTCGATCGGTTCGTAAACGGAAATAGCTGAGCTGTATGTTTGGTTTGTTTTGCTCGGAAGCAATAAAATGAGGCTGAGACAAAGCCGAAAGCTGGTGGGCGGCTCAGTTTCAACCCGAGTCTGTTGTCAGTTGGCGTTTTTAATAATTAGCAGCCCACGCAGTCTCGCCTCGCAGCATCTCATCCCAGACACAGTCTGTTATCATTAGTCAGCGACCAGTTTTTAGCCGCTCGCGTAGCCGCTCGAGCATCTTCGGCGACAACTCCATTGATTTGCATCCGATAGATACAATTTCATAGAGCGATCCATGGGTTCTTCGGAACTAAAGGGCTACGTGGGCTAGACTTCCACAGGCTGTGTGGGCCGCGAAAGTGTGCCAGTCGAAGTCGGAGTCGAAGTCGAAGTTAGAGACACCCACCTAAGACCAAGCCCACATGGCACTGGGGGCACCCCAAATCAATTAACCACAAAATGGCCGTCCCTCCAGCGGCCACTTTATTGATTTCCTTCGAAGACATAATTATGAGAGAACCAAAGACAGAAAAATATTTTTGTGTCGCCAGAAACAGAGAGAAATTCCTGTGGCGATGGGAAGAAAAAGTTAAATGCCCCCAGATATGCGTCCCATGCATTCCTTGCCCCAAAGAGCAGGAGGCGGGCAGCAGGAGTTGGAGTGGGGGAAAAGGTGAGGCCACGACTGGGACCTCGACTTTGTCGCTGGACACTGATCAAAAGCGGCTCTGCTGCAGCAATCGAAGCGCAAAAATTTTCGTACAAATTCTTAAGCTTTGTTTCTGCCTTTTTATATGTAAGGTATCTTTTTTGTTGCCTTGCTTTTTCTTATTTTGTTGCCGAGTTTGCCGCTGGGCAGCAGCCGGAGCAGCAGCAGCAGCCGCCTTCATTTCTCAGAGACAGACATCACGAACCCTTTTCAAGCTCTGCGCGACTGGGCTTTATCGCGGACAATTTATCAGCCAGGTTTTTCATGTTCATGGGCCGCGGTCTCGGCCAGAAACTTAAGCCACGACGCGGATTCCCTGCCAGCTCGGGTTTCTCGGGAATCGCGATTTTTCTTTGCCGTTTCTTCATCTTTTGCCAGCGGACACGCCCGCCTCAGCGTGAAGCAGAGCGCGGAGTGGGGACCACAAAAAAGGCTAATTTGTAATCCTTAGGCTAAGGCTAATATGTGGCAGCATTAATGAGTGGCAAAGTCCCAGTTGGAGGCTAAGGCAGGATAGCACTGGCTGTCGCAGTCTGCATCTCAGCACAAATCAAAGTCATAATTCATGATGTGCTCATTAAAACAAAAGACTTAGGCAACGAACTTCAGCGTCGAGACACTCACAGCGAGAGAGAGAGAGAGAGGAAAATCTGTGTATTTGTTTATCGATTTGTATGCCAAGCCATCAACACACGACTGCCCTTCAGGCCCCACTCGTGCCTCCCCCCGTCTCTCTCTCAGCCCCAGCAGACTCTCCATCTTCGACTCCATCTGACGTACTGATTAATAGGCAGCCGCATTCCAAACTTTACTTTGCTGACTTTCTAAATATTGTTTTTGTTTCCAGCTGCTGTTTGCCTTTTCTCTGCAAGAGATGGGAAATGCAGACAAAAAGAGAGAGAGAGGTAGAGAGGCTGCATAATCGATTCTTTTGGTTTTCCATCGGCGCTCAGGCATTTTGACTTTTGGACCCCGAGTTTTCCTCAATTCTGGCCTAGACGCAAAGCGTTCTTGACGTGCCCCGAGTGTACTATGTGTGTGTGTGTGTTAGTGTGCGTCTTGGCCTCTCGCTCTAGCTCGCAGTCATCGCTGCAGCGGACCCCGACTCGCTCAGCCGGTTCTGCGCATTTAACAGTTTTTGTTGTTCACGTTTGTACGGTACAGTAAACCTTCGAAAATGAGACTTTAAAGGTTGAGAGTTCTTGTGGGAATTGTATAAATAATTTTTACAAATTTGTTTATAAACCTAAGCATTGTTTATTAATTTATAAAGTGAGTTAATGAACTAAAAGACTTGGGAAAAATAAGTTTTGAATACTTATGATTCAGATTAACCAAAGACAAACTTTTAAGGCCTTTTAAAATAAACTTGCTTAAAAGGAAAGTGTATGATTTTTTGGTATTATTTATGAAATTAGTTATGTATTTAAGGTATCTTAAGGTATCTTAAATACATCACTTATTTCATAAATAAAACAAAAATCATTTACTTTCCTTTTAAGTTTCATTTTATTTAACCAAAAAATAAAAAAAATCCCTTCCCCGAGTGCTCACTTTACTCCTCGACCCCTTGCCGTATCTTTTGCTTGACTTGTATCTCTGTCTTCGCTCTTTGTGTGTATTTTCATTTCGTGGAAAAGATTTTTAACTCATGGCCCGAAACCGAAACCAAAGCCCAAAACCCCAGAAGACCATCTGGATTGCTCATTGGATCGCTGGCTCACTGGCTGCTGCCTGTTGTGGCAACATTTTTGTGTGCTACCTTTGCCCGCGGCCAGCGAGGGGAACAAGAACAATTCTCTAGATTTTGTTGTAATATAACAAAAGATTTAAAAGGGCATTAAGCAGGCTTTGTTTTGTTTTTTTTTTTCTCAGAGTTTAGAGATCGATGCCCCTGCCATTTCCCCTCGACGATTCGATCAAATTATCGGGCACTGATCTCCGTTAGAGCCTCTGGGGGCTACGAGAGAGATATTTGATGAACAAGTACATTGATCTGATACCCGGCTGGTGAAAGTTTCAATCTGGCGCCATATGCAGATGTCGCTGCAGAAGGTGTTTGTGGATTAGCTGCCACAACTCCAGCTGGTAATTGCAATGGAGTAAAAATACCTCTGGTTTCTCCACCGTCCAACTCCCCATAAATAATTCATAACTGTTTTGCGACAATTTCAGTCCATTGTCGGGCCCGGCACGCGCCTAACTTGCAATGAGATTGTGTAAAAGTGCTTAATAAATTCATTTGTGCGGCCATTAAAAACACGCAGCCAGCTCATTAGGAGAGCGAGGGGAGAGGAGTTGCATTGGCTTGGAGCTGCGTCCACGCCGCTTACGTGCGCGGATTTTGCAATTTTCCTCTCTCTCTCTTACAGATTTTTTTCCGATTTTATTCCGCTTCTTTTTTTTCTCGGATTTTGTTTTGCTTGCAGAATGCTGTTGCGGCAACTTTCTTTCGTGTTGGCCTGTTCTATGCTCGCGTCGTGGCGTCACGAAGGCGAAGGCAAATAAGCGCAACTGCAGCTACGGCGGGTGGTGGTCATGCTCATAGCAGGAGGGGAGGTTCCAGCCAGTCTTAGCCAGAAAACGCTGCGAGCGCAGGCGCATCTTCAGCTTGGCATAACAAATTTGCCAGCCAGCGGTCGTCGTAACAACAACAGCACAAACAAAGGCACCGACGAGGGACTGTCCTCGCCAGAAAAAAGGCACTGAACGGAAATTATATAAACTAAAAATTATATTTAAATATTTAAGAAAGTATATTATATGCAGGAAAATTCTCTAAAATCTGTTTTTAAAATGATTTCTGACCGAAAAATGAAATGCAATGACTGAAAATTATATTTAAATATTTAAGAATGAATATTATATCCAGGAAAATTCTCTAAAAATCCGTTTCTAAAATAATTTAGTTGAAATAATCTACTTAAAGCCAGATTATACTTCTTAACTAACCTTAAAACACAATTAAAATTATAATATTTCCCCCCTTTTCTTGCAGTGCACACACAGGCAAATCAGGCAACGAAGATGCTGCAACAACAGCAACCTCTTGGCTTGAGCTGAACATGATGATGATGCCTTGTGGCGGCTCATCTTGGCTGCTTCTCCCTGCCCTCGCCCTGATCCTCTTCAACTCCATTCCCCTCACACCACACCTCTCCTCTCATGATGATCAGCATCTCTGGTGCTTTCGGGTTTTCGTGTTCGAAGCGCGTTCATTTTGTTTTCGAACAACAATTGGGCGCAGGTCGTGAGGCACGACAGAATCGCTGGCTGGCTGGCTGTTTGCCTTTTAGCCAACAGCTAAAGCCTGGATTAGATAAGCTTATATTGTATTTTCTGTATTTTCTTTGTTCTTAGCTATACTTTATTTATATCCCCTGTTCCCCTCGGAAAAGTAAAGCCCAGCCCCCAACTGGGCCAACTGAGCTGCAGCTTTTGACCATATAGCTGGCTGCTGGCTTTGGCTTAATGAGCACGCCCTGGCGCCATTTTTGGTCTGTTGCCTAGCTGCCTGGCTGCTGCTTGGCTTTTGTACAAATTTTCGCATTCGCAACTATTTTTAGGCATAGATCGGCACAACACCGAGCGAGGGAGACGGCTAAGAAAATCGGGGAGAGGTCTCAGAAGCGATCTCAGCTTTGTGTATATATATATAAACACTTATATATCGTGGGCAGAGGACAGACAAACTCGGCTTTAGCTCTGCTTTTCGAAATCGAACGCCCACATGCAGTAAAAATAAAAAAAGAGGCAAAGAAAAAAGGCAAAAAGGCGGAGGCAGTCACTAAGGCGAACTGCAGTCAAAAGTTCACAAATCTGAACAGAGAAAAGGGTTTGAAAATGGTTGAAGATGTTTTTTAAAGAAAGAAAAATTTAGTTTTTAAGTATTATTATCTTTTTCCCTTCATAAATATGTATAAAAACAGCTAACAAAAATGTTGAAGAGAACTAATGCTGTGAGAAATTTTACTCTTAAATTCTTAAACCCAACTTAAAGCTAAGAAGACGTGACAAAATATATAAAATATATTAAAACTATTTACAATCTTTAATAAATCTTTATATAAGACTACGTGCCATTTTGCTATAATTTATCTCCAAGTTACAGAACAAAATCTCTCTTTAAAGAACTCAACTTTAACTTAAAAGTAAGCCACACGAAAGTATCTTTAAGTATTTCTTAATATTTTTCCTGTATCTTCCTCTAAAAAACATGATGGATTTAAGGAAAAACAAATATTTCCCTAGAGCTCAGATCTTGTGGAAAATGCTCAACAAGTGAGCGGCAGAGAGAGGGAAAGAGAGAACTAGAGAGAGATTCAACTGCGCAATCGCAGCATCTGGGGCTCTCTGCAAGTATCTGCATCTGTATCCGTGTTTCTCTGTGTATCCGTGTGGGTTTTTTAGAAAACCAGTATTTCGACTTGGCCACAAACAAAATTGCTGGAAGTAGTTGAACGGCTGAAAGTAAATGCAACGCTAATGCATCAACAACGGCTGAAAGCAAATAGCAAATAGCAAATAGCTAAGAGCTGAGAGCCAACAACAGAGCGGGCCTTAAAGTTCAGAGACATAGCTTTGGCTATTTCGCAGTTCAATTTGGCCATTATTTCTTTGATATGATGGCTTAATCAGGAGTATTATAGAAAAATGCAAAGCGCACACAGATACAGCGACACAGAGATCACGGCTCAAGGCACGCACACACCGAAAAGGCAGCGCGTGCCTGAAGCTGTAATTAGCTGAGGCTTACATTGTGCTTGTGGGTTCAGGGGGAGGTGGATCGGAGGGGAGAGGTTCTCGGGATGCTGGTCAAACTCGGACTCGGACTTCAGCTCGAACTCGGACCCGTGGAAGCCATCGCATCGCGGCAAAGCGCACTATGGAATGCGGTTTTTCAAGCGTTAACACGCACACTCCACCGCCGCACACTCTATCTCTAGGTGTGTGTGTGTGTGAGGGGGGGAGTTGTGGGGATTTCGGGCGTAGCCATTAATTACTATTTTCATGCATATCAATTTCGGCAATTATTCACAGAAACACTTTGAAACGAGTAAACAAAATACCAAAGAGAAGCATATTTAAATACAGGTATTTTTGTGGAGATATTTTGCATAGAAATTGGTTTAGAAAGAGTTTTGAAAGTGTATATTATGAATATTTAATATTTTATGTTTTATACATACAGATTTATAAGACTGAAGAAATAAATATAACAACGTTTAACTAATAATAAATTTGGAATTAAGTTATAAGTTAAAGTAATTTCAAGAAGGTTTAAAAGGAGGTTTTAATTAAGGAAAAACACCTCTATAAAGTAACCCAATCCTAAAAAAACCTAATCACAAAATAAGTACAAAGTATAAATAAATATAAAGTGGAAGTGTAAACAGTTTCTAATAAATCCAAACAACCAATTTCAACCAAACAACTTTCATTCAAAGAAATTTCTTATAAATCCTAACAACTTATTGCAATCAAACAACTTTCATTCAAAGAAGTTTCTGTAAATAAACAGTGCAAACCTTGAAGGTTATCCTAGGAAAGTAAATAAATACATTTTGAACCCCAAACAAATACAGGAAAATTCAATGCAAAAAGACGTATCAAAAGCGTAATAAACACAAACTGTAGCGATGATGTTTCAAGTCAGAGGTGAATGATTGTTGAGTGCACGTTTCGGTGACTTGCAGGGCATTCATTTCACTCGTAAAAAAAGCGTCAACAACAATTGCGACTGCCAGTTGCTCAAGTTTCCCAAAACAACCTCTCTCTCCCCTCCCTATATTTTTTTCCCTCAAAGGGGCTTCGATTCGCCTGCACGTGCAGCTTGTGGCAGCAGGCTTTTCTCTAGCATTTATTTGCATATTTGCCGCAGCTGTGCTTATTTATGGTCATAAAGAAAAAAACGACAACTGGAACAGTAACAGCAACAGCAACAGCAACAGCAACAGAGAGCAAATAACATTGCGAACAATTTCAGCGGAAAAAGGCTTTGTGCGAGAGTACAGAGACTTGGCGCAAAAAACAAGGGTAATAATCGTAGCCCTTTGTGGGGGGATATATATATATATATATAGAAATCTTTATCGGTTTCATAATCGCGGCTAGATAAGCCCCCGTATCCGTATCCGGCTCTCCATTAGCATAGTGGCTGGGCCCAAAGTTTTCCTATCAATATTTGCACAGTTGCCGGGAGTTATTAATTTGCAGCTACAAGATCACTGAACACTGAATATCGAAAAGGTACGCATGTGGCCTTTGCTTCTCTTCTTCTCATAATCATGGTTTTTTTTATTTTCAATTCAATATTTTTTTTTATTGTTTGCCCGCCAAATGCAAACATTTGCCTCAAAGTATTGTGCAAACAGACACGGCCAGATACGAGTTGCGTTCATTAAATTGGCCGTCGAGTGCCGTTTGTGCCCAAATGGCTGTTTCGCGTATGCCAATGCGAGTTCTTATTAATTTACCAACGTCGGACCTCGCTTTTAATGTCGAGTCAACAAATTGAGTCGCCATTTTAGCTGGAAATTGTGTCGCTTGTTGCTGTTGCAATTAAAAGAATGAAAAATCTGAACAGAATTTTGACGCTGACATAAGGGGAAAGTGCACGCAGGCAGGCGAACAGTTGTCCGCTTACCTTGTACATTTGACATTACGAAATGCAGAAGCGTACTACTATATATACTATACATATATTCCCCCTTGGCTAATCAGTCTGTTCTGGTATTTGTTGTTTGCCGTGATAACCTGGTGAAGGTGGAAGGGGGTCAACACCGAATTCAGGGGGAGGGCGATAGTGCACACAAGACTCTTTAACTTTAACTAAGCCAGCGCCAAGTCAAGAGGTGACACACACACACGAGGGGCAGGTGAGACCAGCAGCACAGGGCAGGTATAAAATAACCCAGAAGGGAGTCCAGAGACCAAGGGATACCCTGGCGTATACTTGATATTTTTGGGCAGGAGGAAAAAGGTGCTTTAAATCACTAAATGAGGCATAATTTGGTAGGTTTCATCATTGAAATCATTTAAATAATAAATGACTTAGTTTTAAGTATAAGTAAATATTAAAGAAAGTGTATAAAAAATAAAGTAAAACACTTTAAAGTATTCAAAATAAGATCTTAATAATATAAACTTCTTTAGAAAACCTTAAAAGGTTTTTCCTGATTTTTAGAACACCTTTTACACCTCTCTAAAGTTTTTGCATATTCTTAAGATACCTTTTACTTTCTCCCCTATTCGTATATACCCTCCCATAAACAGGGTAAGACCTCATAATACAAAAATGCAGCCGAAAAAAAACGAGCTCATATATGCAGTGCAGCATAAGAGGCAAACCAAACAAAAACAATGATAAGATAAGGCAATAGCATATCTGGAACCTTACCAAAAACAAAAACAAAAAAATTAATATTTTGAGAACCCAAAAACAGGGAAAACTAAAAACTCAAAAACCCCAAGAAAAAACCAACCATATTCGGGTAAAACTTGACGCTTTTTTTGATATATGGGCAGGCGTAAATCTACATAAACAGATTGTGATAGATGAGGGCAACACTGACTGACGAAGATGGATGGCCGCATATACCTATAGATACTATATCCTGATGATGTGAACTTACTTTTTCCCTTGACAAACTCGCTCTTGGCCTCCTCCTGACCCGCGGCACCCACGGTGCTGCCCACGGGCGCAAAATTGGTGATACCACGCTGCCGATCCCGCGCCGATGTGCTGCGATAGAGGAAGCGATCCCGATCACGTTCTATATCCTGATTCCGATGCCGATTATTCTGGCGGGCATAGCGATCGCGGGCCGCCGAGGCGGGCCAGATGCACACGACCAGTAGGAGGAGCAGCAGGAGTGGGTGGCCAAGGCCGTGGCGCCGCCGCAGCAGCATCTTTGTGGGTGGGGTTGGTATATCGAAGGGAGTTCCAGATGCCGGATTCCAATCAAGCCCTGCTGCCAGCTTTAGCCCCTGACGTCATGGGGTCTTGAACTTCTTATTCTTAGTTTTTGCTTTATTTCTTTTTTAAGCGTTACCAACTGGCTGTGTGTTTTGTGCTACGCTGGCCAAAAATAACAACTTTTTCATCAACTTTGGCACTCTTCTTTTTTCACTGCGTTTTTTCGGTGTTGTCGTTGCAATTTGCCACAGTGTTGGTGTTTACATTTCACTGTGTGTGTGTGTGTTTTTCGAGTGGGTCTTCGAGCGAGTAAATTGTGCTCAGTGTGTATGTGTGTTTGTAGGAACCAGTTTCACATTACGAGCCACAAGAGACGTCCAAAGGCTTTTAAATACACATATATATAGTATATATGTATATATACTATACAATTTTTTGTTATTTTTTTGTTGTTGTTGTTGTTGTTGTTTAAGATGTATTTTTCAGGCTCTGTATTGAGGTTAGGGCGCGCGCAGGCGCAGCTTTCGGGTTTAATTGCCCTAAGCAATAATGGTTTTTGCTGGCCCCAATTTGCACAAACACATTTTGCAGCCACACCGCAAAAACTCAGCCAATTAGCAGGGAATTCACAAAATATTTTGGCTTCTATATATATATGCGATATATGTGATATATATACCGATTCCAGGCACTTGTTTTACCCGACAAAACTGACCGATTTCTTGGTATTTCGATTAGCACAACGTAGCAAATTAGCAGAGCGAGAGATCGCGGATTGGTATTTAGGTATATGTACGTATATATATGCCTATGCAGATTGGACCGATGTTTATCGATCGATCTGAGGACTCTCTACGCGACGAACGATCCGCGTCTGCGCAGCAACAAGTTGGATTCGAGACTGAAACCAAAAGCGAAGCCAAAGCCGTAGCCCAAAACACACACGCACACATGGCTACATGGCTACATGTCTCTCTTGGCTTGTCGCTCTCGGCAATGCCGCCGCTCTCCCGCAGCCACTCGCTCACAGGTAAAAAAGAAAAGGTGAGCGTGAGCGTAGGAAATCTCAAGCGCAGATCAGGTCAAAATAAAAGCAAAGCAGCGCGCGCTCTGCCTCTCTCTCTTTTTCCTTCTCTCTACAGGTAATCGTAAACGAGGCAGCGTTTTCAGAAACCTCAGCGTAATACGAGGCGACAGGGCAAAATGTTGGGCAATCTGGCCAAGAAATGCTCTACTTTAAAGCGGTTTTAATGGGTTAAAATGGGAATACCTCAAAAATGTAGCACACTTTAAGGAAATATAAATCAAGGATCATTAATAGGACTACAGTTGTAGACACTTGTAAAAAGTAGTTGAAGATATACTCAAGGTTTAATCTGTCAAAGGTTAAAAATATATTTATAAAGATGGAGATTTAAAAACTCTTCACAGGCAACCTTAAAGTAGGCTATGAAATATGTTTTTAGTCAATTTTAAAGGATCTAAAGGATTCTTCTCTCCTTAGTTCAAATTAACTCTTTACAGTTACAAATAGCCAAAGAACATAATTCTACATTTTCCTTAAATGTATAAAAGATGTCCTTAGACTTCTGCGATAAGAAACTGCCTTAAAAACCTCCTTTGATTTATACTCTCTCTTTAATTAATGACCATAATATTTTATATATTCCCATTTATATTGATAGCTAACTTAAGATCCAGAGATACCAACGACAATAAGTAGCATAGAGACTCTATAACGAATGTACTTCTTTGATTTCCCCTCTACTTTTCAGTTTAAAATCCCCCCTAAAACCCAATAGCAAGGACCTCGTAAGAGATAATCCCGCAGCCTCTTAACTTTGACAGCTGTGCAGGGCATTTAAGATTCGCATTGATTGCAGGTCGCGCTGATCGCTGGTCGCTCTCACAGGTAAGATGTTGTGTATATCCCAGTTTCTGGACGCTATTGTTGTTATATTGCGGCGAATTCGTAAGAGCTCAGGTAAAAATATCTCTCGGGTTGCTCGCTCTCTCTCTCTCTCGCTTGTGTGTGGGCATATGTATGCCATATAAGCGCACAAGATCGCCGCCCTCCCTGTATCTGTATCTCGGCAATGTGCGCGAGTATCTGTGCTGAGCTGCTGTTGTTGCTGCTGCAGCTGTGTCTGCGTGAGCTGAGCCTGCGTGGGCCAAAGACGGCGGCGCTATGGATTGTCTTTTGGCAAAAAGATTTCTGTTCGAACGTTGTCAACATTGTTAGGGCAGAGATCTGAGATCTCGGCAGAGAGTCTCTTCACCTGTTCCCAGCCCACAAGAAATCGGGGTTTTTACGCCTGCGCCATGTGCTCTGCGGGTCGCTGAGGCAAAAAGGACATTTATTTTGCAGGTAAAACCGTTTTCGGTTTGACCTTTTTTCTTCTTGAATTTTCTTTAGGGGACAAAAGGTGCACTTGGAAAAGCGCAACCATCTTGAATCCCACGCTGCGAGTCGAGAGGCGTTGCATTACATTTAAATTGAAAAGCGTTTTCGTTTCACTTGGAAAGCCAGGCCAGGCCACGGCAAGCGCCGTTCGGCGATCGGCAGCCATAATCAAACATATTAATAGCCGTCTGGCCAGACCTCAATCAAAAGAACCTCAGCTATATGCAGAGCCCAACCCGTACAGAATCATCTGTCAAAATCGAAGAGCATGCAACTGACAGCCGAACATCGAGTTGAGAACGATCTCAGAGCTCCGAAACCACTTCAGGGCACTCCGCCACTCTCTGACACAGGTAAACGCAAACGCCGAATCGTTGGAAAGGTGTAAGAAATCTTACACAGAGCAAAACTAGAAAAGTATATGAAAAATGTTTAAAAATTTCCATGTTAAGCATTGTGTTTCAGTTTACAAACATTAACTTGTATGCCTGGTTATGATTTCTAATAAAATCAATTCAAAATATATCCCAAGATCACATCTACAAATGCCTTTTTTCACAGTGCACAACCTTTGATGAAGCGTACAAAATGCCATGCGGAGAGAAATGTCTTACATCTTCCCCACTCCACACTCGTCTCTCGATTCGTTGCCACTCCACACTCCACACTGCACTCCATCTGTCTATGATCTTTTCTGTTTTTTTCCCAATTTCAAAAGAAAGCCTCGAGAACATCGAGACCCTTGACGTAATTCCTGGCCGAGCTACAGCTCTACAGGTTGTCGGAATCGCTGGCATCATCGTGATCATCACCATCGCGATGTCTGGCCGTAGGGATAGGAGTCGGGATCACAGTTGGAGTCGAAGTCGAGGCGTTACTTTCAAGTGCCACGCAGATTAACAGTAACAAAAGATCGGCTCAGGAGGCGCTCAAGTGTCTTGCGATTGTTCAGTTTGGGAGAGGGATGAACCAGCCCCTGGAGAGACCATAAGGCGAAACGAATTTGTTGCACATTCGCACATGGCAAGCAATGAAAATATTATATACCATATTCGTATACATAAATAATATTTAGAACAAAGGAACTTAAACTTTTGCGAGTTGAAATGGAAGAGCATTTTCGGTGTTTACTTTTTAAATTGTTAATAAAATATGGAAGAAGAATAAATATGCTCAAAGAAACCTAAATATTATATGTTAATTTTGGGTAACAAAATATCTTGGAATCGACTTGAAATATTAGCTTGATTATATCAGCATGAAATATTCCTATAAACTCTGCTCCAAGATTTTCTACAAAACTAGAGACATTTGCCGATTTGTCAACTCCAAGCCCGAGTTAGTTATTTAAATAAGCTGCCCGCGATAAACAGTGAGCTCAGAAAAATGTAAATAATTTGAATAGCCTCATTTGTTACCATAAATATTCCCCTCTTAATTTTGGCCAACTTTAAGCGCGTGCCAGCCCTAACACCTGAAGGCGCATAATTGGATTACCTCAGGCCCTTTGGCACAGCCCTTTGCCATGGCAACGCGTCGCTGGATTCCGGTGATAGATCGATCACAGTTCGGCAGCTCCGACTGTGCTTCATCAGCATTCCACTTGTCACATGGCCGTGAAAAGCTGCTTAGAATTAAAGCTAATTGCTGAGGCCCGGCGATGATGCGGCACATTCGACTTTGATGGCCCGGAGAGGCATTGCTCCTCCCATTCAGCTGGGCTAATTGGGCGGTAGATCGTGGCCATAGCTTTTTAGCTTCAGCCACGGATTTAGCTTTAACTTTAACCCGAGAGTTGAGCCCAGCCGAGTGGCATGCAAATACGCAGAAACATTGACTTCATCTCATCGTTTTAGCATAAAAGTTGTGGTTTTTGTTTCTTTTTTTTACTGATTTTTTTTTTATATTGATTGTCGCCGTCGTCTGGCAGCGTGCACGACTCACGTTTCAAAAACACAAAACAAGCTGGAAAATAATACAAAAAAAAAAAAGCAGCAGCAGAAAAAATACAAAATAAAGAGTGCCTCGACGTCTCTTGGGCCGATTTCGAGTTTTTTTCGAGCTTAACACTGAGTGTGTGTGTGTTGGTGTGCTTCTCGTATTTTTTATTTTTATTTCTCCGCTCGCCATTCGCTTTTCGTTCCTTTTAATGTCTTTGTAAACATAATTGCAACAACTCCAATAACAGATTGTTTGCGCGACTTTAATCGCTTTGTCGTGAAGTGTGAAATATGAGCGGCCGGCCGGGTAGCTTTTGGGGTCCATCTCCATCTCTCGATTTATAAATACCCTCTCAGATCTCACTGCGTCTTGGCTTGTGCCTCGCAAATGTAAATTATGGTAAGCCTGCAACATTGTTCGCCGCCATTTTGTGGGGCAACAACAGCCGCGGATAGAGCGAGTTCAATTAGCGCATCGCTCGATTTGCTTAAAATTTAATCCGAGCACAAAGCACGAGGCGAATGGCACTACGGCCAGATAAGACTCCGATCCGGACTCTGGCCAAAAGAAGAGAGAGGCAAAGACTCGGAGACGAGACTTGGCGGCGATAAGAACCCGTGGGGAGAACCCAAGAAGCGGACGTTTTAGCCACGCACACGTGTGCCCAGTGTGTAATTTACACAGGAAACAATAAGGATTAAGCCCTAAGACATGGTTTAAAATTTAATATGTCAGTAATAGATAGAAGAAGAATAATGTATATTATATCTTGAAGATTAAGGATGCCCAGGCAAAAGATTGATAAGTTAGAAACGAGTAACGAGAGTCCTTTCAGAGGCCACACGAACTTTTGAACTATAACCTATAAGCTATAAGCACTTCACTGACTCGTAAATTATATCTGTGATCACCACTGATATTGGTCTTAAAAGCATGTATAAAAAGAAGTTCCTTTTAAGGTAATAGGACTCAGATATATTATCAAAAATATTAATCAGTTCTCTAACGTTTTCTAAAGCTCCCTAAAGTTCTCTAAACTTATCTAAACTTCCCTTAAGTTATTCAAAGGTATCCAAAACTTCCCCAAAAGTCCCCTAAACTTCTCTAAACTTCTTTAAATTTCTTCCAGTGCAAAAAAATTGTGCTTGATTTGCCTTTTGGACCTTGGAGTGCTGGGCGCTAGTCTCGTCCGTCCGGCAACAGCATGTTGCAACAACACTCGACAGCGGCAACCTGTGGAGCCTGCGTGCCATTAGCCACGGAGCATGAAACAAAAGCCGAGAAGAGACGAGACGAGACGAGCTGAGCCAAGATGCAGTCATTCGGGCACTCGAAAGGAATGGAGGTGGAAACGAGTACAGTGGAGTGGAGCGAAGTGGAGGACTGCCACAATGCATTTGCGATAAATGGCAGGCCTGGAAGGCTGGTAGGCCCTTAAAAGACCACGACCACGACCAAGACGACGGCGAAGTAAAAGATTTGCGCAGTGAGATAGCTCATTTTGGACCTGAGCCGGGTCTGGGCCAGTTCTTCGTTTGTTACCTTGGCTAATCGGCGGCTATGTAAGATGGTTGTTGTACGTGCGGCGACAGAGCAGCCTCGGTATCAGGCTCAAAGTCAAGACCACGAACGTGCTGCTGCTCCTGCTCCAAGTTGCTGTTGCTGTTGCTATTGCCTTTGCTTTTTCCTGTTGTTGACACCGCTCAGCCACGTTGGGACCCGCACCTCATCTCACCTGAGCTCAGATCAGCGCAGCGCAGCTCATCCGACCGCAGCCGCATTCCGAAATGTAAGGATTCATGCAGCTCCAAAGGGCCGCCCCACTGGCAACAACAGCAGCCCGGGCAAGGTCAATAAATCCAGAATCCACTCGTGATTAGTGATGGCTAGAGAGGCATTATATCTGAAGCCCAGGTGGGGTGCCACAAGCCTGTAGATATCCTCAAGTAAAATCAAAGCGAATAAAGCAGACAGGCCATGAAAATTTAATTATTTACTGAGATTGTAAGCAAGATGGCTGAGCAGAATAATTAGAGTCTATAATATTTATATAAATACTTTAGAGAAGCGTGAATAAAATCAGTTTAAAATCATAAATACAAGTATCTAAGAAGCTAAGACTAATAATGTTACTTCTATTTAAAGAAGAAAGCTATCTTTATTAAGTAAATCCATCTACAAAGAACCCCTCAGAGGTTAGCTAAAAATAGCAATAAGCTAAATCCATCTTAACGCTTCCCTTAATAGCTTGTTCCTATCGATCTTCTAGAGCTCTTTTTAAAGATGCCTCCAAGAACAAAGCCATAAAATGCTCATTTATTAAACCGTTGCTGAATCTTGCCTGCTTGTCACACACAGCGACTCCAAACAAAGCCACTCATAATTAGATGAAAATTAATTTCAGTTCGAAGTTCGAACATTCCGATTCGAATATTCAAATTCCAATGCTATTCATTTTTTGCGGCTCATTTGCTTATTTCAAATGAAAAATAAAAATGATTACTTCTGCCGCTGGTGTTGGTGTTGTTGCCCCTCTTGCTTTGTGTGCAGTCAGAGTTTCGAACTGAAACCGGTTCCAGAACCGCGTTGGCCGTTACCAAAGCTTCCAGCTCCCAGCTCCAGCTCTCTCCGAGACCGGAGAGCAATCTCACGAAGCGATCTCGTGGCCCCTCTCTGCGTGTGTGTGTACGAATTTCCTAAGAAACGATTGCTCAGCATCCACAGAGGAGAGCGCGTCAAATATGGGGATCTGGACAAAATACTGGGACGGGACTCCATCACTTCCAGTGACTCTCGCTGGCTGGTCAGTGGAAGGCCCCTCCTCAGCTGCAGATGCACCCAGCGAGTTGAGAGTCGTGAGTATCTCGTGACTTGCAACATTTGCTTGAGGAAGAGTTTACAGATGAACTTGGAAAGTTTCATAGGATTTAAAATACAAGTATTGTTTTTTAGAATAAATACATATTATTGCAAGCCGAATAAAAAAATTATGATTTTGATATTTTTAAAGCGCAGCTGAGCGACTTCTCATGAAGAAATATGTTTATAAAATAATATTTCTCAGCAAGCAGTAGCTTTATTTTCTCCTCAAACTTCAGTCAAACAGCCAAGCGATATATTGAGACCAAAAATATATTTTCTTGGTATTTATGACTGTTAATCTTAGGTTATCAAGAACCCCTAAGAAAGCCATACAACAAGTTCAAGACTCATAGCTTATAAATATAATCCAAAATTTTAAATTTCAAATATTAAGAACCCGAAAAAAATATACAAAAATTCTATGAAGTGCAGTTATCAAATTC